>JANRGW010052365.1:0-11875 GCA_024733675.1 Psilopsiagon aymara | reverse complement strand
ATCTCAACCTGTGGGAGTTGCATTCTTTCGATTCTCCTTCCCATCCGTCCAGGAGCAGAGGGAAGAAAAAGGGGGAACTGAGTGAACAAACTGTGCAGCTGATTTATGGCTTAAAACATGACAATATCTAAGATGGGGTGAGTTAACTTTGTGTTCTTATTCTGTAGCAGTTCCAGTGTGTAGCCTCTGGAGTGACTTGAAACTATCTTATCTTGCAAGCTAATTATTTTATGCCAAGTCATAAGCAATGCATTTTGTGATGTAGGTGAGCTTTATCAGCTCATGAACTTACTGATAATAGCAGATGTTCTTGCTATTAGTCTTTCAGTACTTTGAATTCTTCCATTCCATTTCTATTTCTCTAATCTGATTTGTCATTATTTCATGTCATATGATATTCTGATCCTATATCATCAATATTTCCCAGCATTATACCATTGGGACATTTCATTAGGAATCTCTTTAGTTTATATTCCAATGAAATGTATGTCAAAGTATATGTCAGCCTGTCTGCAGCCTGGTACTTTAAAAGCTCATTCTATCTCATCAGAAACAAGAAGTATGTTCTGTTTTGCTGTCATTTCAAATGCCATGCTGACTTCTGCAGTGTTTCTGGCTTGAAAGTGTGACAAAGCCTCATGGGGACATTTACTGGGCTGGAATGTGTCCAGGTAGATTTGGCAGTTGCATTCCCACCCTCAACATCTTTAATTAATCTTTTTCTCCTATGCTAGGCATCACTGCTATTTCTGTAAGCTGGAGTAATGCATTTACCTTTGTACCACACTTCCTTTAAGCTCTAACTCATGCTCTCTGTGAAGTGACCACTTTGTAGACTTGTGTTTTATCATAAAATGTTGGGGGGAGTTTCAAAGGTTTTATTCAGTTCGCTTTTTAGCAATTCTCTTTACGCTTTTGTATCTTGATCTCTGAAGTTTCATGCTTTGTAATCTGTTCTAGTTTGTATTTTTGTAATTTGTCCACAGAGCCTTTAAATTTCCTTTTATAAATGGCTTATCACATCGCTATATCTAAAAGCCTTCACTAAGATCTTTTTCTCATAGTTTGGAACCATCTCTAACTTAAGTGTTTTGCTGTTTTGACTAGCTAATTTATAGTCCTCCGAGTTTATCTGTTTTTTAGGTTTGGAAATTAGAATATTAATTACAGTTATGCAGTTATTCAGTTTTCTAATTTAAGCAAAAATAATACCTGACCAAGAATAAATACAAGATTTTATGTCTCGCTTCTCTGTAATATCTTCCCTGCTTTCAAAAACAAGTTAAAATTATCACCATTATCTGTTGGTTTAGCAATTATTTATTGAAGAAATGTTGGCTATCATCTCCAGATTATCTGAACCCTACTGTTGTTTGTAGCATGCATTTTAGTTCCCTCTTTAGACTTTCATTATACCATTAATATTTGCAACTACCTCAATGCCTTTGCCTTTATTGCTCCCTGACATGGAAATAGAAGATTTTTGATGGCTGTGTTTCAGTTTTGTGTAATATTTTGCCAACTTTTTGGTTTCACTATGATGGTTTTGTAGCATTCATTTTGCTGCAGTAATGTGTAAGTAACAATTAGGAAACATAGTGAGATGGATGCGAGAAGTAAGGTTGATATTTATTATGCTTAGTGTTTATACATTTTATTCCTCTCTCTGGAAATGTGTATAGTCTACTAGATGTCTTGTTCATTTTACATTAATAAGCCATTTGTTGCTACATTTTTATCCAAAAAATAAAAGAAAATAAGCTTCTGAAAGCTTTTCAAGTGTTAGGACTTTTATGGATCAGTTAAGGTTTTTCTTTCTTTTTTTTCAGAAACGTTACTTTCAAGCACATATATGTGTTAGTTTAACCTTGGTACATATGCTTAGCTAGAGGCTAAGAAAAGAAAGGTTCACTATTAAATGACTCATTAATCAGCTTTAAATCTGATGAATAATACTTTACAACCTCTTTGACATATGGTAGGTTCTGCAGCAAGTTTGGCATAATGGTTTCACTTAATAAACACCCGATCAGCATTGTTTAACAGGTTTGGATTGCATGGGAAACAGTAAAATGACCACATTCTATCTAGTTAATTCCTCATTAGCAGCCTTATATTCACTGTGTTTGACAGACTGTATACTAGCTTTGACACAAGGTGACCTCTTGCATGGGCCTGTTCATCACCTTCAGTTTGTCATAAATGGAGTCAGTATAAATGTCAATATGAATGTGCCATCACCAGAGATTTTTGAGAATTAGAATCCATCTGGCATCATAAAGGTTATTTTTTTCAGCCTTATCATTACAGACATGATGAAATTATATTGAGTAACAGGTAAAAAAGTTAGGAGATAAAGCCACAGTAAAATGTCTGGGTGGAGACTTTTATTTAACAGATGTTGTAAAAGCTTAAAGCTTGCAGTATGTAACTCATTTCAGAAAGTAGAGAAAATGTATCATAGCTCATGAGTGCACTGTTTATATGTTTTAAACAAATATGAAAATATTTATTCTGTTAAAGACTCTGGGGAATTCTTTACTACTCTAATTTCAATAAATTATTTCTAGAATATTTTATTTTTCTTTTAAGAGTGATTAGTTTGACAGTTCATTCACTTTATTTCCTCACAGTGGGAGTTATCCAGGAGCTAATCACATCCAGCCCTGGTATGGGGTCAAGAGGGCAATTTTAACTGAAATGAGTGGAGAGACTGTCCTAGTAAAGCTAGTCTGCAGTATGAACTCATCCTAACTCCCTGATTTGTACTCAGCCTAACAAAACATAACATGATATCAGGCAGTGGAGTGGTCATAGAAAATTAAAGACACCACCACATTGTACACATTACACCTATAAAGTAGGAAATATCCCCTTCAGATCTTCTACTGATTGAAAGTCATGTGAATTTGGTGAACAAAAAAATGTTAACCCAGTATTAGCTTTTGTCGTGAAAACTCTGATTCAAAATACTGTCATTCTTGATAAGTTATTTCAAACTAAATGAAACTGTTTCTGGAAATATGGCAATAGAATATACAGTTGAGCCCATTCTTTCTGCCTGCAGTGCAAAACACAGCAGTTATAGACACTTCCTGTAGAAATTAGTAATCTAGTAAATTGGAAAATACACAGTAGTCATCAGAATAATCTGATGGCAAAAGCAGGCACACAGGGAGTGAAAAAAATGAGATCTGAGTTCTCCTTGGCCACCAAGCCCAGTGCCTGGCGGAGACCATTACCTTCCATCCTACAGCTGTCTACTCTGCTGCATCTCCAGAACAAGTGGAGACACTACAAAGAGAGAAAAAAAAGGAGAGTCGCTATCTAAAACAGGGTTACGGAAGACAATCTTCTCAGAATGAGGAAGGAAAAAATGAAAAGCAATACAATTCAAAAGCCTAAATCAAAGTTGATTTACTCAAATATTCAGTTTCTCAGAAGTCAATATTGTTATTCCTCCGTTAGGTATATACAGACTTCTACTCAAGAAAATACTCAAGTATATGCTGTTTCTCAAATGTCTGTGTAGAAATCTAAAACAGCTGCATATAAACTAAAATAGGAGAGGAGAGGAAAGAGAAATACCCTGATGCAGGAAGTAATGAAAAATTCCACATTGTTTTATGAGGAATTCCTTGTGTTCTTTGATGAGGCACTGTGAATTAGAGAAAAAGACCTGAAATTCAGTACATAAGATCACGGATGAGAAAATGGACATGAGCCAGCAGTGTGCACTCACAGTCCAGATATCCAACCATATCCTGGGCTGCATCAAAAGCAGTGTGACCAGCAGGTTAAGGGAGGTGATACTGCCCCTCTACTCTGCTCTCGTGAGACCTCACTTGGAGTATTGTGTACAGTTCTGGTGTCCTCAACATAAAAAGGACACGGAACTGTTGGAAGAAGTCCAGAGGAGGGCCACAAGGATGATAAGGGGGCTGAAGCACCTCCCGTATGAAGACAGGCTGGGAAACTTGGGGCTGTTCAGCCAGGAGAAGAAAAGGCTGCATGGAGACCTCATAGCAGCCTTCCAGTATCTGAAGGGGGGCTATAGGGATGCTCTTCATTGGGGACTGTAGTGATAGGACAAGGGGTAATGGGTTCAAACTTAAACAGGGGAAGTTTAGATTGGGTATGAGGAAGAAATTCTTTACTGTGAGGTTGGTGAGGCACTAGAATGGGTTGCCTAAGGAAGTTGTGAATGCTCCATTGCTAGCGGTGTTTAAGGCCAGGTTGGACAGAGCCTTGGGTGATATGATTTACTGGGAGCTGTCCCTGCCCATGGCAGGGGGTTGGAACTTGATGATCTTAAGTTCCTAATAGTTAACCCTAACTATTCTATGATTCTATGTTGTCCAAAACTTAAACAATTTTATTTCACAACAGTTATTTCTTCAGCCCTGAGGAGCCTCATATCATTAATAATTTTCAGGAATTCAGTCTAACTAAGAGAGACAGTGTCAAGAATGGTCACTGAATCATGCTTTTCTTTGTCTGCATGATTATTTTAATTAATTTGATTGAGATTAATTATCTTAGTAAGGTGTATATCATGGCCCAATTCATATGATGAATTTACTCAGCACTTTGCCTTTAAGTTCATATTATTTCCTGCTGCTTCGCCTATCTGTACAAATCCATAATTGTTGATGATTTCCTACTGGTGGGTCTAATATCACAGTAAATTTATACTAAAGAAAAGAATAAATTTTTCCAAAATATTTTGAGACTAGAGTTACCTAAGAGTGATCACTGCTAGAGCATATAAAGCAGTATAAGTTACCTGATTTGAATCTGGGATACAAATTTAAGTATGGGATATTCTTTTGGATATCTGCTTTTTAATGCCAGTTTAATTTTTGACTACAGGGACACAATTATAATATAGGAAAATGAGTCCGTTTACATGGAATCTAATGATTCTTCACAATGCTGACCTTGCAATATAGCAGTTACATGTGGTATTTATTACTATTCAGCAATTAATATGGAATTATTCACAAACTCATATACAAGTCCCTAAAGATGCTTTACAAAATTCAAATTCAAAATTCATATTCAAATTTACAAAATAACATGGAGCATTTAGACATATATCCTTTTGGAAGTACTCCTAAAGACAACTTTCCTGCAGTTCTAGCCAAACACAGTTACAACAGATACACTGTTTTTGAACACAGTCTTATATTTTAAGTGATTTTTTCTGCCAGGTCATAGTAATATAGAAGAGTTACTTGAGACATAAGTTTATTTTGTCGTGTACATTTGTACACATCAGACAAGAAGCTGACCTTGAAAAAAAACATATTTAAATGGGTTTATGATGATTTCCACCAGTTAACGACCAAACGCTGATTTTTTAATCTGATTTGTAACTGTGTTTAGAAATTACAAAAGTTACCTCAATTACACCATTTTAAGGAAAACTATTTGATCTTAGTAAAAAAAATGTATATTAAAGGAGGTGTTTGTCATAATTATTGTAACATCTATCACAATCAGTGGAACCCAAAGTCCTTTTAGAACACATATTGATACTAAAGATGTTAGCTCACAAAGGACTATTGCAGTTGTTGATTAGATAAAATGAGATGAAATAATAGAAACTGTCTTTATACTGTCTGTGTAGTTGATACAAGAAGGTGATTCTGTGTTCATCACCCACAAACTTACTCAAAACCTAAATATTCCATTGAAAGTTGTTTTTATGAAATTGCTATACTTTTAGAAGCTTTCAGGGTAATTTTCCACTATCAAAAAAATTCTGAAGAAAAGCAATAAAAAGTAGCTTCCATAAATTCAGGAATTTTAATGTATATACATTATTAGTGCAATGTATTGTAATATTATTATAAGTAAATTTACAAATGACAATTTTTACATTGCATTATATTGTTGCTCATGTTTCTATTTCTTTTGTTCACATGCATATGGAGAAGCATAATTAAAAAAGTAAAGCAAAACAAAGTCAATATTCAGTTTAAATATTAGACTAGATATCTGGAGTTCAGAAGTTTTCAAATTGTTTCTGAAACCATTTGGGAAATTATACTTCATTTTCATTCTTTCACAACTCGACAAATTTTATGTTATGTTCATCAATATGAGAAATTGCCATCACATTATTTTGTCTGCAAATAATTGCATCACAAGTAACTGTCACTGTGAATGATAATATTTTCATATCTGATTAAATTATATGTTTGTAAAAAAATCACATGATTAGCTATGAACATTTTCACCTTTACACTAACAAAGAATTGTACAATTGCTTATGGGAATAGAGCTGATTATTCTATTTGAAATATCTGACTATGGATAAATATATAATCTTAAAATCTCCTGTTAAAAGGAAATATAAAATAGTAACTATGTGTTCTGGGTTCAGCAGTAGCAGTCATTTCTCTCCTTAGTAGCTGGTGCAATGCTGTGCTTTTGACTTTCAGCCTGGGAACAGTGCTGATAACACTGATGTTTTTAATTGTAACATATTTATTATTAAAAGTATCATACTCTCTGACCAAGGACTTTCTCAGCCTCATGCTCTGCCAGGGAGGAGGGGAAGCCGGGAGAAAGCAGAGACAGGAAATCTGATCCAAACAAGCCAAAGAGGTATTCCATACCACAGCATGTCATGCCCAGTATATAAACTGGGGGCAGTTACCAAGAAGATCTAGATCACTGCTGGGGTCAGGCTGGGTATCAGTCAGTGGGTGGTGAGCAGTTATATTCTCTTCCCTTGTTATCTTCCTTATGATTATTATTGGTGGTGGCAGTATTGGTTTGTGTTATACCTTAGTTAACTGGACTGTTCTTTTCTCAACCTGCGGGAGTTACACTATTTCGATTCTCCTCCCCATCCTTCTGGGGGAGGGGGGAAGAAAGGGTGGGAGTGAGAAAGCGGCTGCATGATTCTGTGTTGCCGGCTGAGCTTAAACCACAACACTATGGTCTAAAATCTTAATTGTGATCTGAAACTTTCACCACTGACTGTCAACTGTAAGAGGCAGAAAGGCTTAAATTAACCTTTTTTTGTACATTCATTTTATATGATTTTCCTACAAAGTATAAGCATAAAGTTGCATATTTTTGCAGTTAACAATAATCAGCATTTAAGTAATATTTTTTCCAGGGCACATATATTTAAAAGTTAATTTTACACTCATATTTTCTTTCTTAAATATCAATTCATTAGTATTCATACAAGATAGAGAGGAATAACACAAAGTGAAGTAAAATCTTTGGTCCAGATATATTTAAGATTTCAGTTCACATTGCTCATGAGTTTTGGCTTCCCTGAGATGCAGTTGCTATATGAAAACCCATTAACAAAAAGTGAAATCCTAATGGTCAGCTGGTTCTTCAATCAAGCATGAATTGAATGGAAATTAAATTGTAAAAAATACCATGTCAACAAGAACACTTTCTTTTAGTATTTCTTTTAAAACCAAAGAACTATAAAAATAGTTCACATATCTAATTTTTCCATCCTGGCATTCCTTTGCATCTAATATTTTCATATCATTACTGTACATAATTCAATTTATATCCACTCATTCCAGATCAGTCAAGGTACAAGCCGCTTGCACAAGTCCAGCTGTGTTTCCTGCTAATTTTTCTTGTTTGTTCATTTTTTCCCCCCTTTCTCTGCCATTGATTATTTCAAGTTCTTCCTCTAGCCTATCAAGTACCTATCAAGAACACTTTTAAAAGTATTTTTATTTGTTAATTATATTTTTGCTTATGCCTCACTGTTCTAAGGAAGTCAAATGGCTTGCAACATGCACAGTATTTTAAGTAAAATGTGGCTGTTCTGATGTTAAACTTCACTTTTTACAAAATAATACCCGTCAATCTAGCGCTTAAAGAAAATATGGATAGCTAGTTTAAAAAATTTATATCTTGTTGGTTTCTAAGTACCAGCAATATGTTTCAGTGCAGAAGTTAGTACTGAAAGTGTTGAAAACTTTTTGTATTTTTAATTTCCATACAATGTCTTTACCATTGATACATCAGTTTTGCTATAAGGTACAGAATAAAACATGAAATATAATAAACATTTAATAAAAATAGAATTCAAGTTTTTACTGATACCTTTTTTTTTCCATGAAATCTGTAGTCATCCATTTTGAACCCAAAGCATATAGGAAGACATAGGTAAAGATATATTAAATCTGACAAATGACCTCTCATGTGCAAAGGAGGAAATAAAGATTCGTTCTCTCTGTTTGTGAGATCATTTTGATGGAGGGAAGACTAATTAAGGATGACATATGTTCTAAATCTAATTCAAATCAGCATTTTTACATGAAGACTCATCACATTTCCCATCACACATTTTCTAATGGAACACTCTACTGTAAAAACACCTTGGTAAAGATATTCTGAATTTGATTCTGGAAATTTTTTAAAATACTTCATCAGAACTGACATTTTTAGTGGTAATGAGTTTCCAATCTTAGTATTAGTACAGACATGATACCTGTAGTACTTCACAACATTTACAAGAAGAAAGTCTTAGAGCAATTCCAGAGTAGGGACACAAAGATGATCAGAGGGCTGGAGCACCTCTCCTGTGAAGACATTATGAGAGAGCTGGGGTTGTTCAGCAGGGAGATAAGAAGGCTCAGCGGGGACCTTAGAGCAACCTAAACCCCAGTACCTAAAGGAGGCCTACAAGAAATGTGGAGAGGGACGTTAACAATGCTGTGTAGAGATAGAACAAAAATTAATGGCTTTAAACTGAAAAGAGGTAGACCTAAATTAGATAAAAGGAAGAGAATCTTCATTGTAAGAGTGGTGAGATACTGCAAGAGGCTGCCCAGGGAAGCTGTGGATGCCCCATTCCTGGAAGTGTTCAAGGCCAGGTTGGATAGGGCTTCGAGCAATCTGATCTAGTGGAAGGTGTGCCTGCCCAAGGCAGGGGAGTGGGAACTAGAGGCTCTTTAAGATCTATTCCAATCCAAACTATTCTATGAGCCTATAAATTCTTTTTAATATAATTGAGCCTCATGTTTCAGAGAAAATTGCAACTAATATGTGCAGGAGAAGTACAAATACAGGACTTCTTCCTGTAAAAACAAATCACCTTAAAATTATAATAATGTTAAATTACAGATTTTTTCACTGGCATTCACAAAGTAACCATATTAGACAAATAATGCTACTATTTCTTTTAAAAAATGAGAAAGAGTAATATTAAGACCCACTTCTTCAAAACTAAATGATAAAAATTCTTTGAGATCATTATTAATGTAACACTAATTTAATCGTTCCTTTTCATCAGAAGACTCACATCATCTTACACTATTAATTTTGGTTTGTTAACAGTGCAGATTACAGCTTGTGAATGTAATACATACTATGAAAAATCATGACCACTACTCACAGAAGGCTGAAATTGCATTTTGAAGACACTTGAAATTACAGTAAAAAATTATTTGTAACTTTGTACTGTGGGTGAGCAGGACAGAACATGTAGGATATTTGCTACCTTAAAGCATGAGTAACAGTCAACCATTTAAATTAAATTTACATGCAAACATTTTTATGCAGGGAAAGGTGGTATAAACACAGCTGATAGTAAGATATTTTTATTTATAATCCTCTAATTTTCACTCACACGATGATAATTCAGCCTTCCCTCCATCACGATAAAACTAAAAATAAATTCAGGTTTCTCTAGTATAGCACTGCTTCAGAAGTAGCTGAGTACTGCAATATGAAAATTTTGCTAGACTACCTGTGAAATTCTTTTCCTTGAAAATTCTAGTCCTTTAAAACTGTTTCCTAAAATTTGGAAAATTTACTATTTGTATATTGACAAGAAAGCAGACAGTAGTATTTAGAATCTCTGATTTATCATTTCACTCACTGGACAGCATCACAGGAAAACTACTTCTTAAATATTAAAGATTAATTTTAATTGAATGGCCTCTTCAGCATTATGGAAGACTTACACATAACTGTAGCCTTACTGAAACTACTCAGTAAAAAAGGGAAAACAGGAGTATGACAGACAATTTTTTTTTTTAAAGTTGCGCAATTATGCCTATAGTTTTCCAGCTGTGGATGATGCTCTAATGCAGCTGTTTCCCAGACTATAAGCCCTAATGAAGCAAAATTCTCCTCAAGCAACAACTGGGAGGACTCCAGGTAGAAGATGGAGTGAACATAACCTGTCATAGTTTTCATCTTATGAAAAGATGATTTCCCTCTTATGGGTCCTTAGTAACTGCTGTGAAATACTATTTTTACATTAGACTCCAAAGAAATATATATGTTATATTCCACAGAAAACATGTAAGATGATGCTTTTGGGACTGCAACTAGTGTATTTCTTTTTCATCGTCTTTATTTGTTGTCATCCCTTATGCAGAGGTACTCTTCTAAAAATAAAACAAATTATTTCCTGAAATTGGGAGCAGAGCGCAGATAAATGTAGTTCAGATAAACATGTTTAAAAAGATGAAAAAGATGATTTTTTTTCTTTTTTAAATGAACAGAAGTTTTTGCTTAAAAAAATCACATTAGTTGACTCATAGATATCATCCTGGTTTGGCCTCTGCAGTATGCTTCCACTCATGCTGAACAAATTAAATGGAAAGAAATAACATTTAGTGGATATTAACCTAGTAACAGAAAGAAAATTCAAATTGCACCAAGGTAGCTTACTTGGGTAGATACTTGCCTGTGTAAGCACTTATAACTTCTGTCACCTTCCCATTCCATTAATAGCAACTTTGGATAAAAGGATGGCAAAAGTAATGCTGCAGTGTGTAACTCAAGCTCTGTTCCTTGTAATGATTGTGTTCTTTTTTTTAAGGCTTCATTTATTCTTGACAGAAACAATTACGTGGAATAATTATATCAAATGGCAGGTGGCATGTAGTGTTCAATTTGGAAAGTAAAGAGTGGTGTTTGAATACTACCTAGAATATTTAATAAAAGCTTATATAAACAGGCAACAATATTACATCTTTGTAATTTATTATTTAATTCAGATATCATAGTAAGCACAGCTTATCTAGCCAATATGCAGAAATAATCCAATCATAACTTTAAAGCTAGGGAGTACTTTGGATCTAAATCATCACCTATATGCATGAAGAAATTCCAAAACATTTTCAGTCATGCTATTTGCTGCTGTATAGGATTCTATTATCATAAATGCAATAAAACCCCAAATGTATAAACCACCTGACCCTATACTCTGTAGTTGTCATATAATGAAAAAAATGTATACTTTTATCTGTAGAAAAATAATTGAGTTAATACAATGAAAATTAACAGATCTATACGCAAGCGTACTGGATAAGTGTTTTATTTTGGAATAAAAAGAAAAAACAAGATAAATTGTTCAATCTACCACCTCATTTTTATCCAATATTATTTCACAATTATTCACATGGTGTATTTGTTATAATTGTAGGTAGAAGTAGAGAAATATTGAAACAGAGGACCTTCCCAAAATTAATGCTAGTGGTAAGTAATTTGCCTATTTTGCAATCCACAAGAAACCAAAAAGAAGGAAGGATTGCTTATATTCACTGGAACTAAATATTAACAATCAAGTTCAATCTTAATGTAAGCAAGAAAAATTCCATTTAGTTTGACTTCATGGCACTTACGGCAGCACAAGAAATAATTCTCTATCTGTTGCATCATGTCACTAAAAGTACAAAAAGTCAAGGACTGTAGAAAAGATGAAATATTAACTGCTTTTTGATTTCTATGTATAAGGCAGAAAAGCGGAAATCTCATTTACAAAACTGAATTATCTTCCTTAGTAACATTTCAATAAATTAATGTATTACGTATAAATTCTTGGCAGAATGCTGAAACCTGGGGGGGGGGGGGGGGGGGGGAGGAG
>JANRGW010052360.1:0-14132 GCA_024733675.1 Psilopsiagon aymara | reverse complement strand
TCTCTTCTCTGCCCAACCTGTAGCTGTGCCTGGGATTGCTCCAACCCAGGTGTAGGACCTTGCACTTGTCATGGTTAGACTTCATCAGGTTGGCATCAGCCCACCTCACAAGCGTGTAAAGGTCCCTCTGGATGGCATTCCTTCCCTCCAGTTGTATCGACCGAACCACCCAGCTTGGCGTCATCAGCAAACTTGCTGAGGGTGCACTCAATCCCACTTTCCATGTCACCGACAAAGATGTTAAACAAGACCGGTTCCAACACCAATCCTTGAGGGACACCATTCGTTACCGGCCTCCAGCTGGACATTGAGCCATTGGCCACAACTCTTTGAGTGTGGCCATCCAGCTAGTTCTTTATCCACTGAGTGGTCCACCTATCAAATTAATGCCTCTCCAGTTTAGAGAAAAGGATGTCAGAGACTTTCCGTCTCCTAACCAAATGGCTGGTGGTCTGGTGAAAGCTGAGAGGAAAACAGGGAAGGAAAAAGGGGATTAAACAAGAAGAGGAGGGATATAATTATACCCATCCTCTTCCAGAGGATGCTGTGCCAGGTAATATAAATTAAGCAGGAACTTAGCACTTTACTATTCAATCTTAAAACTCTCTCCTGCTCGGTGCTTAATGACATGTCCTAGATATTCAGCATATACAGAAGCATGAAAGAGTTCTGTTAAATTAAGGCAGTTATAAGGGTGAAGAAAGTTTGTGGCACAAACGGAACAGGAAGGCCAGTGTTTCTTTATTATGCTTTGACCAAGAAAAAAGAAACAAAAAAACAAATAACCCAAAGCAGAAAGATCCAGCTTCTTTGAACCTGGCCATTTTGTTATCATTTGGCCTGGCTGTGGCTGTATTTCCTAGTTCGGAACAACAGAAGTTTTAGATTGTATTTATGTACTTGCTTGCCTGAAAAGCCTCTGTAGTCATTTGTATAATGAAAGAAAGTTTGCTTTTAGATGACATTAGACAAATTTATTTTATGAATGAATGAATGAACATTCCAAATGCATAATAAAACAAAAAAGGTGGATTTTGGTGAGTGCATCTTAAACCATGAAGATATTAAAGAAGGGAAAAATAGAATAAGATCCCTAATTAGAAAGAAATTGTCTATTTCTTGACTTCGGATTAGGAACCCCCTCTTTTTCCTATCAGTTTTTAACAAGACATGAGGCTCTAGTTTAAAGAGCTTATTATAGGTGGAATTTTGGAACAACTCGAGAAGCAAATGCAGTAAAGATTTCAGTAAAGTTATGCTACTATCTAAAATGTTCTTATTTATTTGAGTTGGCTTCAGATATGGGTCTTAAACTGGAAAATACAATGCTAGGCACTGTGAAGAAGAGAAGAACCATGCTTGGTGTATGCAAGGGAAAGATGCTCAGGACAAGTGAAATTCCCAGTTTCCCCCTCTTCAGCAAGGTGGGCTATATGACTTCTTTTGGTGACAGGGCAGGATGGCTTTGTGCAGCCTCTTCTCATCGCATAGCCAGCATATGTGCCAGCACCTAATGCTCACCCAGAGGTAGCAGGTTGACTACACTTATAGCAACTCTTTTAAGCTTGTGCTGTACACGGCATCCACATAAATCCCACATGTGGCTTTTAATCTTCCGACCTGGGGGTTTCTGAGGCAATCCATATACTTTGGCTCAGAGGATTATCACTCGCTGTATTACCTAATGAGGTTCTAAAACTGTCCAAAAATACCCTGCTTCATTGTGATCCCACAGAAGGACCCAGGTGGAAAACACTTGACATGTTCAGAGCAGAGACAGATTCTCCTTACTCAAGCCCTGCTTGTCTATATATTTTTTTGTAGGTACTAATTAATCTCATTTTTTGGCTGGCACTGAAATAGTTTAAGTTATCCCTGAAAGGAAATTTGGGCTACCTGTACAGAAGCAGATAACTAGGAGCTATCTGTTAACTCAGATATCTTAGTTATCTCAGATAACACTTACTGAGGTTATTCCTGCCCCAGTCACTAGCTTGACATCAGATCCTTCATTCTGGATATGGCAATTCTGCTGTGTAACAGAAGCACTGTCATATTTTTAATGCAGATGCCTCCTCCCTCCTTCTTCCTTCTCTTTTTGTGAGAAGCTGCAGCTGTCTCCAAGTGTTCAAATGACCAGCAGTGCATTGGACAAATCTTTACAACAACAGAATTCAAAATTCATCACAGTTTATCCTGCACTAGAAGTACTTCCAATTCAGACTAAAGCTGACATGTTTTAAATATTTATTAGCTCAACACTGTATCAAAGATGGTGGGAGGAGGAGATAAAAATCTTTCTCTTCATACACCAGGTAGAAAGTATGTAAAGGAAAAGAATGGTAGCACACCATAGGAAGCACACCACCTCATATTAAAACTCACATGAAACCACAAAGCCAGATGCTCTTACTGTAAAGGCAGTGATGCTACAGGTTCCTTTGATTTTCCCAAGACAGACACATAAAAATAATACGGAATACTGACTATTTGACTGCAAAATAGCAAGCAACATATCCTGAATGCAAACCGGCTGCCTGGCATAACAGAACAGCTGGCTAAATTCATTTGATCCACACAGCTTTTAGATATTCTTACATACAGGTATGAAAAAACTGAAAATTCTGTAAAGCTAAGTCTGTACACCACTAACATTTTCGGGGCAAATTTCACTTCTGTACTCTGTTTAATGTTATTATGACATTGGTGTTAGCAAGAAAGGAAACACATAAGGCAGAGCCAGGGCCCTATTTGGTGCTCCTTCATGCATTTTGGCAGTGAAAGGAGGTTGCCAGCCAAGCTCCAGCATTACTGGCTGTGGATCAGCAGTAGGGCATAGCATTGAACAGGCTTATTGTGAAAGTTCAGGTCCAGCAAAACACTTAAACACAGCTCTCATCTAAAGCGTAGGAGTAACTTTGCCAAGCTGCACTGCCTCAGATGCTCCAAGCAGAGCTCAGCACCAAAGGAGCAGACTGCCCAGAGTAACTACAGGATGCACACCTAATTCCCATTCATGCCCAGGGTAGGGTGCATCTGCAGAGATGTTGCCCTTGGTTTAGAAGATATAAGGCCCAATATAAACTTAATGCTGATATGAGACTTTGGCTAATGATATCACGTTTCCTTCTGCTGTGTTAACAAATAGTCACCCAGTATTATAAAGGGTATGTACTGTATAATTTGTGTCACTAACTTGGCACCTCAAATCCTCTTTTCAATTACTATTCTGAGTGTTATAGCACCTTCGGTAGTAGAAAACCTCACAAATATTGCCTCATTAAGCTGTATGGCTCTCATTTCAGGTAAGTAATGATTATTATCCTCATTTTAGAGACCAAGTACATAAGATCCAAAGAAATCAGTTAGGCCACATAACAAGTCAGTGTCAAAGGCAAGACCCCAATATCAGTGCTCCTCACTCAATTCCCATGCTCATGCTGACAGATAATGATATACAACAACCTGAGCACATGTGCTATTCTGCACAAGGGCCTCTGGTTTCAACTCACAGCAGCTCAACTTTAGAGTGACCGGGGGGATGTGATATGTATTTATATGCGTTAGTTCTCCCGTTGAAACCAGCAGTGTTGCAAGCTCAGGCACAAAAGTACCCTTAGAGGAATAAGTATCTGTGGCATTTTCACTGACTCAGAAAGTCACAATTACACAGTCAATTCATTTTCTATTTGGCAAACAAGGTAAAAGTTTACATTCTCTTCAAGAGCCCCCCTAACAGCACATCAGCCTCTCCAACATCCCTATAGTTAATTTATCCTATGAGCATGGCTCCTTTGGAAACCTACAACATGCTTGGCACAGTTTAAATTCTACTCACTCATATATCATCTTGGCTGCAAACTTAACTCTACTACATTCGTTTCATGCGCACACACATTGCCAGTGTCAGCAATTCTGACCAGTGCAGAAAAGGACCCACAATGCAACATGCAATAAAAATGCTCAGTGAACACTTTTTTAAATTTGCTATTTGCTTACATAATCACCATTATTATTTCAATGCATTTTCCAAAAAATATTGCATGCATTGTAAAAGAATTATGAGAAAAAATATTTTAATATTATGTATTTATGACTCTGTGGAAATTTTTACCAAAGCAGTTGATTTGCCTGACCAAAATAAAAGGAAAAAAGCATAGTCCCCTATCTTTTACAATTGCAGCATTTCAAGATGTTGGATTTCTTACCATTTTATTTTAAAAGCCAGATAAAGCAATTGATTTCTTTCTTTGGAATGAGGCATTTCCTTCAGAATAATTTTTCAACCCAGAAATATTTATTATACCAAGAAAAGCTGAAAATATTTACATCTAATATGAAAATGTATGTTTTAGCTGATGCTAGACATTTTCATTCCATTGTTTCATATTTGGACAATTCAAGAAAATAGTTAAAGTAGATGTAGCTGCAAAACTTAGCACATGAAATATAAATGGAAAGTGGGTTGAGCATAGGTGGCCAGGTTACATGGGTGGGAAATATTCCCCAGGATGGATGAAGTGACTTCATGAAAACCAGAAAAAGACAAAGGCTGAATTCGATGTTAAGTTCCTAGTCTTTCCCATTGTATCTTTTTAGCTTTGAGAAAAATGTGCATAACTTCCCTGATGGGTAGTAAAGTCTTTCCAGGATCTTTATTGCTCTGGCTGATGACTAATGAAATCTGGCTGAAATTCCCTGTTCAATATATCCTCTGCTTTTTTTCCCATTCTGAGACAACTAACTTCTCATGCTCCATATATCAAATGGAGATACCTTGTACAGGCTTGAGGTTGCCAAGTCAGATGCCTAATTACTACGTGCCACAATAAATAGCTGAATGGACTTGGCCTCAAGGCACCAGTTCAACCATCAGTATGAAGCTAAGGGATAGAGAAAGCAAAACAAAATATAATCTGAGCTCAGGTTCAATACCCAGGCTGAAATTTGATGGAACACAATGTTTACCCAAGCAGCTAGAATAGCAACGCATGCATAAAAGGCAGTATTGCCGTTTATTGTAGTCATTGTTTCATACTAGCAGTCTCAAACAGGGACTACTGTACAAGTCTCTCAAATCAAAGTTGCCTCCAAATCCCAGTTTCCATATATGATAGAGGCATGCACAGCCTCAAACATCTGACACATTTGCTTAAAAGGATTGACCTAGACTGAGAAATACATTCAGTGGAAATTGTTTCTTCTCTCGACCTGGGCTCATTCCCTTCTCTGTTCACCTGCAAAGTCTTTTTTTTAAATCGGCTTCTTTTTTTCATGCTTTGGAAAAAGCATAGTGAGAAAAAGTTTGCCTTTTCCTTTCTGCGAAGGCTTTGAGAAAATTTGCAACTCAAGTGTTACATGCTCTGTCCTTTGGAGCACCTGTGGTAGCAGATCTGACTTCAGAAAGGAACATTAAGCAAGAGCTGCAGTGTTATACTCATTACCCATTCATGAGTTCAGGTAGCTTTTTGAATACTACTAGTTTCCCTTTCCCTAGAGCAGATAAAAGCCACAAGGGCTATCGCCACAGACATAGTCTCAGACACTCCTATTCAGGCTTTTGCCTTGCACACCTGCCAGTTGAGCACTACTTGGGCAGCAAGTTATGGCAGCTGAGCTGGAAGGGAAAGAAGTACAGAAGATGTAAAGGGAGGCAAAGAAAGAATTGAATGGAAGTAGGCTCCCCTTCACCTCTGTGCTTTGCGGCAGGCCTGCCTCACAGGCTGAAGCAGTGTCAGGATCTTCTGTCCCCAACACTACTGCTGGGGCTGGAGCAGTCTCTGCCTTTACTTCCATAAAGGAGGCTGCAGAAATGTTCTGTAGTGGAGTTTGGCTTGGAAACATGCATTACCTTATCATCTCTCAACAGACACCTTTCAGGAAAATTAGGTGTTTCTCTCTTTAACACCTACAAGTGAGCTGTTTTAATTTACTTTCCACATGATTACACACACTTTCTACTCCAATACAAGTAAGCCAATCAATAAATAAATAAAACCTGAGAACTGACACCACCACCACCACCACCCCCGCCTTCATTTCTCTTTCCCCATTTATTTTTCTGCTGGCATAGTTCACTGTTGTCTTTAAAAGATTTGCCTGTGGTGTGTTTTTAAATGTTACAAGCTAGAGCAGGTTTGAAAAACAAGAGAGCTATATAGCTGGAAAGCTAAAGCACAATTGGCATACCAATAAACATCTTGATAACAATTTCAATACAATTGCACTGATGTGGCTTGTTTGTAGAGCTTATCTCCTGATCCTGCTTTTTGCAAAACTTTGGGCCTAACACAGAGGATGACCTAGGAGTAGCCTCAGTGCTCAGTGTCACAAAAGAGATAGTTAAAAGAGCAAAGAAGGTGTCCATCTGATATTGAAGATACCCTGGTGGGTACTCTGGACTGTGATTATGTCTAATCCTCTTAAAACAGGGCAAATATCACCTGCCAAATGAGTGCTTGCCAAATGAGTGCTAAATACTGTGGTTCCATGGGATTATCCCTACTAACTCCTTTGTTTTTTTGTTGGATCACAGAAATAGCATCAGAAAAGGAAAAGCAAAGCTGTCTCATTACTCCATGATGAATGTAGAAGGGAAGGATTATGTCCACAGTTCCAGAAAACATAGATTTATTATACCAGGACAGAAGTCTCAGTGAAATATCTTACTTTGCACAGGCATTTGAGCTTGCAACTCTGACAGTTCAGACCCTGGTTTTGCTGCCTTTGCCCAAGACAGGAGAGGAGCTATTACCATCTGCAGTACACCCTAGGGGTAAAAACTTCCCCCCTGCACTGTTTTGCATACTACTGGCAGTTACAGGAAAATGGCTTCAAGTTCCTATAATCTTCTGAACATTAAAAGCTGTTCCAACAGCCCACAACCAGCTTTTCACTCTATCCTCGCAGCTTGTCCCCCATCACTCTCAGTCCAATCTTTCAGAAATATCACATCTGCTCTGGAAGAAGCAACTTCAGGGTTAGCAGAGGATGCTCTACAGGATGCCCCCTCTCCACAGACAGGTAACTACTGAAAAGAAGAAACCAGCTCTCCTGTGGGTTTAGGTTTTTTTTTGGTTTTGTTTTTTTTTTTTGGTTGGTTTTTTTTTTTCCCATAATTATGACTGGAATGATGTGTCTTTGAAATATGGCGGCAATGACAAATATGTGAATTCTACTCAAGATTCTTAGGGACAAAAGACTAGAGGGAAAGTGATAACCTCCTTTCTCTAGTTACTTTTTCTCTCTAAAAGAGAGAACCATGTCTGAAAGGTTGTGCATAGACACCCATCTTTTATTGTAGTGAGACAAAGGGGCACAAGATTACAAAATGAAATTTATAAACCTTTAGAATCAGTTTTAAGTAATGTTAAGTTTGATGGCTTTGTAGCAGTAGCAATGGAAAATTACTGAGGAGCGTGATTCACAGAAAAAAAAATTAGAGTACAGCTAGAGAACATACTGAGAATTCTTGTATAAGATAAACCGTTGTAGTTTTAGGCCTTTATGACCTGAGTACAAAATGAGTGTAAGAAAAACAGGCTAGAAGAACAGGACGTAAGGATAAGGAGTATCTGGAATGGCAGGGATCCAGGATGGGCTGCAGTTAAACTAACTGATAAGTAGAAGGACATCATCATTGTTATGTCTGTGGTGTTAACCAACCAATTAAGCTGGTATAAACATCTGGTATAAAGGCTGCCAGCAGCGATGAACATTGTTGGAAGATGTAAACGACCCTCAGAGACCACCACCACATTTTTTGTACTCATGCGGGGAACTTTCTGGAAAATGATGTAATCCATACGTAGTCTCATGAATATGTATGTATGCCCAGCGGCTATGTAAGGACGGCTTGTGTGGCAATACAGAGACATGCGTTAGGTGGAGCTATCCCCTGTGTCTCCCGGTGCAGTCAATAAAGAATACCTGCTTGTCAGCTTAAAACTGTTGGTGAGTTTGTTCCTGGAGTTTTCTCTGAATCAGCAGCACAAACCATAAATCCCTGGTCACAGATTCGTGTTGCTCTACCCTTATCAAACCAATTAATGGAGAAGACAAAAGGAGATGAGACATTCTCTGAGATGATATTGGATATAGAGAAATGCTGCACGGAGCTGAAAATTTTGCACTGGTGGTTTTGACTAACATTCTTTTTTTAAACAAAACAAAATGACTAAAGAAGACTAATTTTGTTAAGGCGGGGGTAAAGTATTGTCTTCTGGGGGGCGGGGGAAGACCTTTCTACTGATTGTGTTTGCTGTTTGTTTTATGCAAGGTTTGATAGAGAAGGGTTTAAAATGACCTGCAAATTTCCTGTGGTAGGACAGTATTTTTCAATTAGATTTTTTAATGATCCTACTTCTCTTTAGAAAGTAGACCTTCCGGAAAAAACATCTTCTGGAAAGACTTTGAAACCACAGGCAACTTGATCAGACCCACAAAGACAAAGCCTGGGGTTTGATTCTTGAGCTCTGGTGAAACTAGTTAAAGATGTCCCCATACACTGCTAACTTCCTGCATGCCTGAAGAAAAGCATCAGAGGTAAATGTGTGCAAACCATTCCTATTCATATGTTTTTTCACCAGTGTGGTCTCACCTTTCTGGCTTAATTAGCCTGTACAGTCAATGACAACATGCTTGCAATTATACAGGAGCTGCTGTAGTCATAGCTGAGATACTGCATACGCTCCTTTCTGCCAATCCAGCTGCAGATGTTGTAACTTCTTGCAAAGGGCAGGGAGAGGACAGAGGTTCGTGGTGTATTAAGCTGCTTCAGCCATATTCAGCAGAGCACTAAAGTCCCTGGTCCTAGTCATAGCCACATGTGTATGGCAGATTATAATGTCAGAAGAGGGATGAAAGTGTGGGTGAGGAGGGGGAAATTTGCAGAACGTATTTGCCTTCTCACAGACTTGCTGAGCTTGGCAATCATTTAACTTTCTGAAGTGCACTGATCTCTAGCTGTTATTTGTTCTGAACTAGAATCTCTGTGTGTGACTGGTGTTTCTAAGCATTTTCACTCTAAATAATACTCTTGGCAGCAGTATATTGCCACTGACAGGAGGAATTAAGTGCATATGGATGCAGAGTATCTTCCTACCTTACAATCACCACTACATAAAGGCAATTTTTGCATGTAGACAAATCCTGATTCACAGTTAAGAACAGCAAACTACACCCTGACCCAGTGCACAGTTCCCAGCTTTCCCTGTTAGAGCTTGTTCTGCTTACGTATTTGCCAGGGCACAAGGCAAATGAGAGCATCTCTGCATCCATAGTTAGGGCTCAGCTGGGAGACTGCAGCTAAAGAGAAAATTGTGATGTTCTGTAAGGCAGAAAGGCAGTATAACTCTTGACATCAGACAGGGAAAACTCTGGTACTGCCCTGGGTAGTTTTACTAGCTTCTCTAGAAGAAAATTTATGTAACCTGTACAGCTTTCTCAACAATCAGAGATGCCACTTTAATGACATACTGATTGCTCAGCTAAGGTCTAAAGCTCCAAGCTTTTCTCAGTAGCATTGAAGCCTGCCTGGACACAGCACTGAAGTGTATGCCTTGATGCAAGGAGACTGCAGGCAAAATGAAGTAAATAGAACTCTTCTTTTTGCGGTTTATCAGCGCATAAAATGTTTCCTGTATTCTATATCAACAGGTGCCTTCGTTTCCTCGAGATTTAATACCTCTGCTGGTAATAGATTAATCTTTTTCTTTACAGTGGACTTTCTAACACTAACTACATCTTCTTTAATTTAAGGCTCAGGGAAATTGGCAGATCAGGAGAAACGGTGTGTGTGAATGGTGAAACCAAAATAAAAAAGGGCAGAAAATCTTTACCTCTATCAGGAATTAATTACATGTTGGGGAATAATGGGGTTTTATTTTTTTTTACCTTGCAGGATGAACATGAATAAAAATAGGTTAGGCTAAATCCAAACCATAATTAAAATTCCCAACAGACTAAAATAACTAAGAGAGCCTGAATCCTCTCACTTTAATTTTGGTGCTATTCAGTTTTATGAAGGTTTATTGGGGGGGTTTAAATTTATTTTTTTAATTAGACCATATCTTAATCAAAATCAAATTGTCTTCTTGTAATCAAGATCCAGTAAGTTCTGCATAAAAATGTAGAAATGAGAAGTTCCAGTATTTCTGGAATATGAGGTTATGCTTTGAAAATGGCAAATTAAATTTTTAAGATATTTTTGCTTTTCCCTGCTCAGTCTGGCCTAAATTCCTTGAGGGTTATCACACAGCAGTTTTTCTTAGGCAAGCTGTAGTAGTAGGTTACTTTCTCACACTTTGCAGAGCTTTAAGCATGCCTTAAAGTAGTTCAGGACCCA
Organism: Psilopsiagon aymara; assembly: GCA_024733675.1. Lineage (NCBI taxonomy): Eukaryota > Metazoa > Chordata > Aves > Psittaciformes > Psittacidae > Psilopsiagon > Psilopsiagon aymara. Next base: position 3,787 of record JANRGW010052360.1, on the reverse strand, counting down.
TATTCTAACCCTGTCACAACCCTGACGAATCCTACTCTGTTCAAAAGGAGTGGCTTTGATCCACTTCAAAATGAACTGCTCATTCCATGGTTTTTCTACCCCATTACTGTAATCCTCATCCAATAGAGAAGATACCATGAAAACCTAACCTCTTCTTTTCCGGGCTTTTTATTTTCTTTCTGGTTTCTCATTTTTTGTATTCCTTTTGCTTCTGTCAGACCATTTCCAGGAGTCTTCAGGGTCCCTGCTGATGACCAGGATTTGTGCATCTCCCAGTTTCTGACCCTTTCTTGGTCCGTTCTAGTATAACTAACATTTCCATTATTTGATTCAAGCTATGACATTTCTCCCTGTCTCACGTTTTCAGCCTCAATGCTATTTCATGCATGTCTGCTGCTCCCCTACTCTTCATTGTCTCAAATTAAAATCAATACTTAAAAAGTTATGAGGAGAAAACCAGCATGTATTATTCTGCAGACAAGGCAGTGGCTAAAGGCACAGGACTTGTGAAACCTCTTCCCAGATTCCCATTAACCATTTTTCCTGCCTGGGCAGAATTATCCAAATGTAAGTTGAGGAGAAGCTGACAAAATATTCTCCATGATTAAAATAGCCAGGGAAGCTTCATTGTTCCACTGGGGTTATGTTCTCTTTACAGTTTGCTTAAAAGATTTCCCTAAGTAATCCCACATCACTGGATTCACAGGGGGCTGGGGGGGGGGGGAGGGAATCATCACAGTAACCCTGTCTCATAGGCTGCTTTTATTTTTCCACAGAGAACTATTCCTGGGTTTCATAACATGAACTATTTTATATTCAATATATCATATCAAGGCCAGGTTGGACAGAGCCTTGGGTGACATGGTTTAGTGGGAGGTGTCCCTGCCCATGGCAGGGGGGCTGGAACCAGATGATCTTAAGGTCCTTTCTAAACCTAACTATTCTATGATTCTATGTTAATCAAGTCCCAGTTAAGTCAAAACCTGAAGTCAGACTAACAGTCTGATTTCACTATAACAAGCACACATCATCATCCTTTATACAAGGTAAGATCCCCATACCTTGTCTTGCCATTTCAGAATTTTAGCTTTTAGCTACACAGGCTTTTATGAAGCACATAAGTATTCTGTGCTCCTGCTCTGCTTCATGTGGGGCTCCAAGGAAGCATCAGTTTGTTCTTTTATTTTTTTATTTTATAGTTTCTTCCTTCTCCCGGGGAAGTGTTAAGGGACCTGAAATCCCCAAAAAGGGAAAAGGAAAAGAAAAAATTACTTCATTTTTCTCAAAAGCATATAGCGATCACAAAACTGTTTGGTTTTATCAAAACTAACAAAGCCTGAGAATGCTGGGGTTAAGGCCCAGAAGTCTCTTTGGAGGTCTTTGTATCAAAAGGTACAAATATCAGCCTGACACCAAAAAAGGAGAGAGAAAAGGCAAAGAATGTCAGGACTTCAGAAAGTCAGATTGTGACAGTCTGCCAGCATGCAAACCACTTCCTCCAGACAGCTATTAATAAAAAAAGCCCCAAATCCAAAAAACTAGCTCCTAATTCAGAGGCCTGCTCCACTTTATACAAGGAGATAAAGAAAAAAAAGCAAAGAAGCAGGGAACAGAGTTTTTTTGATACTGCTGATCTGCTGAAAAGAAAGTGACTCTCAAAGAAAGGAAAGGTTGGAAAGACAGAAAACTCTTCATGGTAAAAATGCAGTCTAAAGCTAATTAGCTTATTTCTGTTTGCATTTGGGGCACGCTCATTGAAATAGGCTGCTGGGGCTGTTTGAGCCTGAAATTAAACATACATGAGGTTATGGTTCATGAGTGCTTGCATGCACATCACAGCATCATTTTGCTTTCCGCACAGCCTGTCTTCTGGGGTAAATAACAAGATAGACTGCCTTCTTCCTTGTTCCTGAGAAAGATGAGGAATGAGGCAGCAATATACCCAGCCAGGATACCAGGGGTAAAATAAAACCTAAATATTCTCCAGGAAGTTTCTAACAAGAAGATGGTATCCCAATGATATTAATGGAATATTTTTTGTTGTACATATTAGGATATTTTATGCTTATAGGAAAAACTTGGATCAAATACATCTTGACTGTCTCTTGCATGAATGTTTGAATCCCTCAAACATGCTGAAGTGGCCTTTAATGCTGAAAGTTCTATTTTTTCAGGCTGATTTTATCCACTTCTTACATTTGGTGCAAAACTTCATGTACAGAGCCTTTTTCTAACCAGTTTTATTTTCATTTGAGGTCTGAAAACTTTCAAACTTCCCTTTAAAAAGAGGAGGAAAACATTCATGTAATATTAAAGTGGATTTGAAGCTAAGTGCAAATCAGTGACTAAGTGGGCTATTAAAAAATGTGCTGCTAGTTATCTGCAAAATTCTAGATGGAATAAGCCCATATTGGCTTACTTCAAGCTTGCCTCTCAGTCTTTCTCTCTGTTAGCTACAGATGCACTCCGACACACCGCAGCTCAGAACCCCATTAAATAGATTGGGCTACAGACGTTCAGGCTATTGCTATTCTGCCTAAGAATTCACAGTTCTTTCTCCCAGTTTCAATAAGTTTCAGATCCCTGAAGCCTGAACTTTCACTGAAAATTAGCTCAATCACTGTAGTTCCTTCTTCGTGTTTGTGGTCTTTGTGCTATTGGCATAAACTGACTGGATTTGAAATTTGCCACAGAACAAAAAAAAAAAAAAATAGGTCTAGCCTTAGTAAAATAAGAAATAAAAATTAGAGACACTGCATGGTCATCAAGTCATCAGCAATTTACATAGCAGAAATACTTGTATTAATCCAATTTTACTTATAAACTGTACCTGAACTCAGGTTTAGAATGACTGTATTTAGACAAATCTTCCATAGGCATTTCTGTTAAGGTGACTTACGTGATTAACAGAGCTTTAATGACATTTAAAAGTTTCTTAAGATCTTTACAGGCAATTGTGATATCCTTAGGCTGGCCACTCCCAGCAATGCTGCTGTTTCAGTGGGACTGTGCAATGAGGTGTTTGTTCACTGGCATAAATAATGTTGATATCATTGATATCATGTAGCCCTAGGTTGTCCAGTTAATTACAGTAGAGAGCTCTTGAGCACAGTACTTCCATTTTTTTCATAATCTCTCTTTGGGAATTATTAACCTTTATATTTTAACAGGAATTAGTTTTCACTGTCCAATTCTAAATAGCATATTTGTAAGTAAATTAATATTGCGAAATTTTGTTATCAAAAAAAGAGAAGTGGCCATTCTCTTTGGCTGCATGGCATTATGCCTGCATTATTTGTTGTGTTAGAATACTGCAAATGTGAAATATATCTTTACTGGAAACAAGCATACACAGGCACACAAACCAGTGAGGATGCACTATGCAGATAATTTGTCACCCATTGTCAAGGGAAGCACAACCTGCTGATAACCTCATGCAGCTATGGTCCTGCTCCCACACTCATTAATAATTATCTCAGAACTACTGTAACACCTGGCAGGACAAAGGTTATGCCAATCAAGCAGAGGCCCACAGCCTCAGTTCCTTTAGAACAAGACTTAGATATGGAAGGACAAGCAGTTGCTTACATCATATATATTCCAGAATATCAAAGCTAGCCCTGAAAGGAGCATGTGTATATTTTCCTAATGAGGTTCCACTGAGCAAAGGGACATTTTTCCCATTAAGGACCACGGCATCTTTTTAGAGCCTTAAACTCCACTACCCATGGAGAAGTAGCTTGGAGGGAGCGAAGGTGGAAGAATTTGATCAAAGCAGATTTACTGT
>JANRGW010052358.1:18956-45100 GCA_024733675.1 Psilopsiagon aymara | reverse complement strand
TTTTGGAGTGGGGGGGAAGAAGGAGGGGGAAGTGGGTGAACAAACTGCGTGGCTGATTTACAGCTTAAACCACGACACAAACAGATAAAGGTTTCTAATTGAGACACTGGGCTGTTGCTGTGTTTAAACACAACTGCTTTAATGTTAAGATTCTTTGAATGTTCATTTAAGACCTCAGAGGGGATTTTCCTTTGCTTGCTGTATGTGTCTTGTTTGACTTCATTCTGGTCACCCAGGTCCAATTACTGCTTTTCTGTAAATGTCTCCCTTCCAGTGATTTTAGTATCTTAGGTCTGGCCTTCAATTATGATTCAGTTCTTCATGTGCAACTGGTATTTCTACTCAACCATATGTTATTTAAAGTGGTATTCAGACATTTGTTGATAAATTCTTTAAAAACATAGATAATGAGAAAAACACTAAAAAAACAAGCTAAATTTACAGTACAGTTTTTTAAGCCTTAATTTTGAGGCAGGCGCAGATTGTGCTTCTACATAAAATCTTGAATTCTGAAGCTTCAGTTCCCACCATCGACTTACAAATTTGTTGTCACCTCCAATGCTTTACAAGACCCTGTCCTAAATAAATGGAAAAGCAGGTCAGATAGCAGTAACTGCAGGAGTAATTGCAGTCTACTGACTCTAGATTTGATTTCAGAATCCTGCTACAAAGGAGGAATCTTCCATTATTTTCAGTGTTACAGAACTAAAATGGAAAATACTTGCTACCATAAAATACAAGCTAATTCATCCCAATGGGAGGTTTATATCAGGTTTATAACCTGGCATCAACATCCATTTGCTTGTAAGCCACCAAAAGTCAGAGTCCATGAAATATGAAGATTTATGACCAGTCTGCTCATCAGATTCTAGGTTGATTCTGTTTCTCTCACTCATGTCCTTATGTTTATATCAGAAGCTACTTTATGTCATTCAATCTGAGTGGAGATTTTAACCTGACTTTTTTTTTTTTGTTTTTCACGGCTGTTTCCAACAGTATGGCCCCCAGTGCTTTAATATATCATTACTTAAAATAATTTTGCCATTCACAGTGTCTTTCCTTGTCACTTGTGAAGCTCAGTGAAACTTCCTTGTGCATAGCAATTATATTTATTCATACATGGTCTGCAGTGTCAGAGCCTCTTGAGGAGCATGCTAGCTTGATATGGTTAAAGGTATATCATGAAAGGAAAACCAAGAAAACACACCTATTCATTTCATGGAAAATAAAGCCAGAAAGATAAATGAAGGAATATTGTGAAAAACACTCTGCTCAAGGAAAGTTTTGCAAGATTAAATTTGAGCTTGGGAAAAGTGACTGAGGAAAATTATTGTAGATGAGGTTTGAAAACACAGGGTAAAGACTCCCTCTTCCCTTAGCACCCACCATGTTTTTAGAATTAGTTAATTCAGCCTTTAATTAAAGGAACAGATACTGTTTGCAGACTTGGAGTGAATATGATTGTCTGGGAAAAACAAAGACCAAGGAAAAGAGAAAAGCGAAAAAGCAAAAAAGCAAGAAAAAATGAAAAAATACTATCTTTTGAATTTGAAAAGCAATAATCCTTAGATTAAAAGCTGCCACATTTTTATTTCAAATTCCAAGAGGACTGATGGTTAGGGTACGTACATTTTTTTTTCCTTCTCACATGACTTTGAAGTGAAAAAGGTCACACTTGTTTCGCCTGCTAACTAATGGCTCTGTAGCAGTAACTATAATTGATTGCAAAGTTTTTTTTGTCATTCTTTATGGATTCAGATCCTGAGATTAGAAGCTTGGGGGATTATCATGCAGCCACAGTCAGAACTAAAGAATTATCAGAGGATAATCTTATACTCTTGCAAACTCCCTGCTATTAGGTATCATTCAATCATTCATTCAAGGAATTGTTATATATTTGTTCAGCTGCTCTGCATTATTAAAATCTCTTTCACTCCCTTTCAAATTTACTTTCATGAACTGTATAAGCATTGTATATGGTACATAATAAGTCTCTGCTCTAAAGAAAGAACTGGTTCTTTTTAATTTTATTTTTATTTAAACCAAGGTCAAGGTTGAAGAATCACGCCCACACACAGAACTTAGCATTAAAAAAAAAATTATTTATAACTTTTTTTTTTATTTCCATGGACAGGCTTTTCTTACTCTCTTTTCAATTTACTTTGTGGCTAGAGAGCACTAAATGAGTGGATCAAGAAACTCCCAAAATGAGAGCAAATATACTTGAATCTCTTTAGCTCCTGCTTTTGCTATTTAAGGCTGCCAAGTTCTGGAAGAAGGAGAAGTTTGAGAAATGCAGAAAGAAGACAGCCTAAACTCTATAAAGACAGAGGGTGAGGGTATCAGTCTCTTTCTGGCTTTGTCTACATCTTCCCACTTCCCTTTTCTTATTGTGCCGGCAAGAAAATGATATCAAGGAGTTAAGCTGAAATGTCTTGGTGACTATACTGAGTTGTTCACTAAGAGACTGACGTATTTCCCTTTGCATGGGACAGGAGGAATTAGGGCTTGACATTCTAGGGATAATCACAGGTAATGGTGGAAACAGGATGAAAAATGACAACATTTGTGCAAATTTCAGGTCATGACTAACTGCGAAGGGCTGGTCAGATTCTGAAAGATTGAAAAATAATGTTTCCCAAGACTTGGTATTTCATGCAGTATTATGCGCATAGAACTCATTGCATTTTTACGTTGGAATAAAGAACTGCAGCTCCATATGCTATGCAAAATTAATGGATAAAGAAAATTTCTCCTCTCTGAAGACAAGCACCAATCAAACACACAGAAGATATCTTCGTAGGTTATTACCATTAGCCACTATAATATGCTGTGCGTGTTCTCAGTGTGCTCCAATTTCTAGGTACACTACTTTAGCCAAATTTCATCAAAATAAGATCAAGTTCATATGTTTTATGGCATAGTCATGACAGGTCAAGAGGTCATATGTGGTCAGTTATAGAAGCTCATTTAACAGGATGGGATGTTGTTAACCTGACAATTGTGTGCAATCACTTGCGTGCGCTTATGAAACCAGAGTTTGCACATTTACCAAAATCTGCCTTTGCACTCCTTTTGGAAAATGTCTAGCAGAATAAGATACCTGTACACCAAGAGAGAGATTCAAGAGTTACACCCCTTTTATCATGATCATTTTCTAATCCTCCTCTCTAAATACAAGCAGGGGAGGAAAACAGAAAACAGAAGCATTTTTTGTTCTGCAGAAATTTCGTATCTCCAAGCAAGCCATGTATCCAGGAAAAATATTTTCCCATCTGGAATTTTGGCCATCTAATAAACTGCATGTGTGTTTGCTTTCCTGTGAGTAAGTACATGCTGTATCACATGGACATGTTAGCTCATGTTTGCACAAAGAATTGGGGTAAAATCCTAGTGTTTCTAATGAAAACCCATATTGAATTATAATAAGAAGAAAAATACATATTTTCTATCTTCTCAATTCTCGTAAACGGTGCCACAGTTCATGACAGCTGCAATACTAAATGTCTAAGGTAAAAGAGATATTTCCCAATATTTATTTAATTATTTTTAATGGTCAACATAGCAGCAATGAATTACATGAAATAAGTTGAATGTTTGAAACAAAAAGTTAGACAAAAATCGCAGGGCCTGAGCATTTATTAGATTGTTACAGAAGTCTCTTTTTGATATTTGCCATTTTTCCCATGGAAGACACAGTTGCCCTATTAAAAAGAATTTTTGAATGGAAAATTCATAGAATCATAGAATTCCAGGTTGGAAGGGGCCTCAAGGACCATCTGATTCAATCTTTCTTTTTTGGCAAGGATGACCTAGACTAGATGATCCAGACTAGATGACCCAACACCTTGTCCAGCTTAATCTTGAAATCCTTCAACACTGGGGAGACCACAACTTCCCTGGAGAGATTATTCCAATGGCTGATGGTTCTCATTGTGAATTTTTTTTCTCTTGTGTCCAGGTGGAACCTCTGAGAAGTGACTTGTGTTCCCTCAACTTTTCCATGTGACTGCTCATTAAAAGGGAGTCTTCCTCTTCTTTGTAGCTACCCTTAAACACTGGAACATGGTGATAAGATCTCCTCCGAAGTTTTTTTCTCTACACTGGACAAACACACTTCTCTCACCCTTTCCACATACAATTATTTATCTCAATTATAATTCTACATAAGTTATTTATTTCAAACCAAGTCCACAGGGGGAGTTATGTGCCTGGTCTCAGTTGTGCCACTGATACGAGTTAAACACTGCCTATATTTCAGCTAGGAAATTCAGCGCATTCAGTGCTGACTGTTACAACCCTGCATCCCCTAGGTGCTGCAAAAATGGAAAGAATAAGGCCCATATCACCCTGAGTCATGCTGAACATTATTCTGGTCTTCCAAGAGCCTTAATCCCTTTCTAAAATTTAGGACATTCTTTTAAAAACTGAAGAATACTTTGTTTCAGGACAGAGGTCTCTCCCACTGTAACTGCCTGTCAACTCCTGATTTTACCTGAGGTACAGAAGTATTCAGCTTTCATTTTGCCTGAAGAGACTTAAACTTCTCTTTCTTGGCGTATGACCAGCCATATGCTTGTGAATAAACCCTGATAAATGAATGGCATGCACCTATTTCTAATCTAAGAGGAACCATTTATCTGCTTCCCTCTGCTCTGCCCAGAGTGGCAAGCAATTGTGAGTGCCTGCCTCTCAGTTCACCAAATAAAATAACATTTACACCTTTCCTGATTTATTATTATAACCCTACAAATATTCTAAACCTGAATTCATCCCTCCTGGTCAATCAGTTCAATTTTGCACTACACATAAAATTATTCACTGGGCCAGGGAGCTCATGGATATGATCTGCAGCTCAATATTTACAGCAGTCATATGAAGAGAAAAAGAAAGATCTTCACCATGTTCACTGGGCTTCACAGTGAGCATTAAGCCACGGGAACCAGCGTATGGACTTCTTTCCCTCTTGTGATAGAGCAGTTAAAAGCTGTGTGATTATCCAGTCACTTGGATGATGGGGCAAATTGTACTCTCAGCAAGTTTGCTGATGACACAAAACTGGGAGGAGTCACCTATACAACAGCAGGTGTGCTGCCATCCAAAGGGAATGTAGCAGCCTGGAAGAACAGGCTGATGGGATCCTCATGTACTCCCAAAAGAAGAAGTGTAAAGTCCTGCACCTAGGGAGGAAGAACATCATGCAACAATAAATGCTAGGGTCAAAACAACTGGAAAACGGCTTGGCAGAAAAGGACACAGATGTCCTGGGGGACTCCAAATAGAATGAGAGCCAGCAATATATCCTTGTTATAAAGAAGGCTTACCATATCTTGGGCTTCGTTAGACAAAATATTTCCAGCAGGTTGAGGGAGAAGCTGTGACCCCTCTCCTCAGCACTGGTGAGGTCTCACCAGGAGTATCATGTGCATTTCCGTGCTCCTCAGTACAAGAGAGAAAGGGACATACTAGAGCGTAGTCAAACAAATGGGCACAGTGATGGCTGGAGCATATCTTATATGAAGAAATATTGAAAGAGCTGGGACTGCTTAACCTCAAGAAGGGAAGGCCCGGTGGGATCTTATTACGTATACAAATACCTGAAGGGAAGTTGCAAAGAAGAAAGCGTTGCTGGTGCTCAGAAACAGGCCGAGAGGCACAAACTAAAATACAGGAGGTTCCCTCTGAAAATCAAGAAATACTTCTTTAAGCTGAGGAAGACTGAGCATCTGCATGGGTTGCCCAGGGAGGCTATGGGTTCTGCAACCTTAGAGGTGTTCAAAATCCATCTAGACATGGTCCTGGGCAGCCTGCTGTGGATGGCCCTGCTTGAGCAGTGAAGTTGAAAGAGATGACCTCTAGAGGTCCCTTTCAACCTCAATCAGCCGATAATTTTATGATTCTGATTATCTGGAAACACTGTTTTTTAATTGTAGGTTTTCTTTACCTTGTGAAATGTGCGTGATCCCATTATAAATGTTGTAATTTATTGGTTTTCTAATAAAAAATAGAGTCATTCAAGCTGTTAGTCAGAAAGACCTTATGAATGACTCATTATCAATATAGGATGCTGGTTATGCAGTATAATTCTTCATCACTAAGTCTGACCCTGTGCACCATGTCTAAGCAAAAGGTGTTATGCATGGAAACATATGCATTCATATCTTTCTGTTCCTTATGTGTCCCCAGGTAATGATTCTGGAGCCCTAGACTCCATTCGGAATTTTGGTTCCCTTTCAAGTTTTTTTTTTTTTTGGAGCAGAGAGCAGAATGTTGCTCAGCATGGTAGCCCAATGGTTAGGCTGATAGATAGGCAGACAGACAGGCAGACTAAGTGATAGGTATTTTCTTCTCTCTCATTCAAATCCTGAGCTAAAGTCTTCCATATCTGATTCATCACATGCAAAATCCTGGCTTTCTGGCTCAGAAGAGAGAGTTGAGTTTATTGTACATAGCTCACAGGTGGATACATTAAAAATGCAAACAAATATATAACAGGGATAGTAATGTCTTCTCCCAACTCACATCTAATGTAAACAAGATCACTTTGGTCCCTTGTTTCCTGGCTGTGGTTAGTTTTGGTTCATATTTATTTTGTTTCTTTAGCTCTTATTATTTTGTCAGTTTCAGGTGTTTCCTTTGATTAACACCAAGAGTGTTTTCCCCTAGTCAGTTTTTTTCTACTAGCTCTGTCACAAACTGTCAGGCACATAATTTTTTTATACGTAAAACTTGTTACAGAAAAAAAAGCAATAAGATTTAAAAAAATCATATGTATACTTCCAGTCTAAATACATACATATATATGTTTTAGCAATGGAAAATAGATACATCTGACACTCAGACTATTGTGATGCAGAAGGCTATGTGTGCTCAATAACTTTTATGCTCACAGTAAATGTGAAATGATGTTCACAGCACTGAGAACTCTTCCATCAATTTTTTAGCTATATCATAGAGATGATTCTACCTTATATCTCACCCCTTTTCTCTTCCATCTCAGATATCCCATATGTGTTATATTCCTGTTTTGTATCTTGCATATTGGTATCCCATTATAATAGGCAGAGGGCAGAAAAAAAAGCCTCAGAACTGCAGGGTTTTGTACAGTTCATGGCAGGATCTGATCTTGTCTCAAGACAGAGATTCTACTGATTTGGATTCTGCATCTTCAAAATGTCTGTTCTTTCTACCACTGCTGAAGAATCCTCCATACTTGTCAGCTTGTGCCAGTCAGTCCAGCCAAAGCCCTCTGCAAGAACTATGCAGGGTCTCAGAAACAAACTCTAGCTTGGGGAGGAGCTGGCTATTTGATCCATTTTAATTCTGGAAAAAGTCAAATGAAAGAAAAATTTAAAAAGGAAAAAAAGAGAAGGAAAAAGAAGCCAAAGTATTAGTGGTAAATTCTATTTATCTTCCAGAAATTGTCTTACTAATATTAAGATTTTTTTAATGTGGTGAAAAGGACCTAATATTACAGCCTTTGAGTGGCCTTGGATATGTTTTGAATGTTATCCCAATGCCAAAAGCAGCCTAAAGTGTTGGACAACGGGCAAATCCATAGCTAGAAACAGAAAGTTTGATTTGGATGGGGTGGGTGGTAAAATTATTCAATTTCTTTGGCTTTCAGTTTTCTAGTAAAGGCAAATTATGTTTTTCCCCTTCAGGATGGGTCTTTAAATGGGCAAATCCATAGCTAGAAACAGAAAGTTTGATTGGGATGGGGTGGGTGGTAAAATTATTCAATTTCTTTGGTTTTCAGTTTTCTGATGAAGGCAAATTATGTTTTTCCCCTTTAGGATGGGTCTGAACACTGGGACATATTAGCAGGTGGTTAGGTGGGCAGATAACTTCATACAAACAGGCCACAGCAGATATTAGAGGAAGTTTGCTCAGCATCAGTAACTCATCTCCTACATCTATAAATGACTGGAACCCTGTTGAGAATTTTAGGGAGAGCAGCAGAAACTGCTGTATTGAAGAGCCCAAGGAAAGAGTTAACAGAAAGCATGCCTCTTTCCTTCAGCAGCCTTGAGCAGTTGGTGCCTTTGCCATTAAATATTTTCACAGGTAGGTTTTCTATTTGCCTTGAATTACTGAAATACGCTAAGCACATCTCTCCAAGGACCAAAAGCGGTGGTGTAATAGGTTCCTGCTAATAGCTTAAAACTGTACCGCTATCTACTTTTAAAATGCAACACAAATCTTTATCTAAAAGCTCTAACACCTCATTCCTGTGTTCTCAGAGTATGTTTTCACAGCTCTTTCTGCAATGCCTAGCAGGGAGGAGGTGGGCGGTGGGGAAACAACTACAAGAGAAATGATGCATTCCAGGCAAAGAGCCAATTTAAAAAGTCTGTTCCCTCCAGTTTGCTGTCACTTGTCACGGTTAAACAAAACATGGAATAGAAAAAGAGAAATTGGCTTCAGTGTAAATGTCAACATTCTGATTAAAGCAAACATGAAGCATTCACAACTGTTGACAAAAAAAAAAAATTAAATTAAATTATGAAGGGTATGCAAATTAAGCCCTTCGTCTGCTTGATTAAGGGTATGTATGAATTTACATTTTCTGTTTATACTATTAAAGCCAATGTAACAGAGCTGGGTGCTCAGGAACAGGCAGGGCATGTGTTTGCGGAGGTTGAAGCTTTACCGAGTGTTTGTGGAAATTGTGCGAATTGGAGTGTCAGTGCATCCCCAGGTGTGGGTTGCGTATGTCAGCTCACGTCAAGGGTAGGTAAATGTGTATCCCAGAATTTTGTTCACTCCTACTTGTCCACATACTCATATATTTGTAGAAGTAAGAAAATAAAAAGCAAGATAACTCTTGGCTTCAGGGAGATATTCCACTTTCAATATACAAATATATGAATAATATCTTCTGTCAAAGTCAGTGACAAAAAGAGGCCTCTGAAACAGAAAAAAAGTAAGACCTGGAAGCAAAAACAGAATCTGGAAAGCAAAAAAAACCCCAAACACCTCATCGCTTGAGAATACTTGAAATGTGGTGTTTTCCAAGAGGGATAAAGGAGAATTACGAAAAAAATATTAATAATTTAAATCTAGGTAGGATATGGTCCCAGCTCCTCTGTAGCTCGTTAGGCATAGATCTTGGAAATTAAATTGTTTGAAATGTGCTTTTGCAAAGCTCTTGGCATGCATTTATGACATGAAATTTTAAAGCAAGTATAATACATTTGAATGCCATAATTAAAATTAATGGGAAAATGAAAAATAAATGTCCTGCACTGGTCCAGTTTTCCTACGGTGGGATATATTTTTTTCTGATAAGACATACTGCTGTGCACATGGTGTGCTTATGTGGTATACTTAAGGGTCAGGAGTTTTTTTGGTTGTTTTTTTTCCATATGGGTTTGTGTGTGTGAATATATTTGCATCTATGTCTTTAGCTATTCCCTTATTGGTAAATATGTAAATACATTAAAATGCTACATTAGATATCAGAAAACATGCCTCATCCAGCATTAGAGCATTAGAAAGCATTTCTACTTAGCCAAAGCAGTAGCTGTGCACTCAAAAAAATTTTTTCATGCTGGGATTACTTCAGGACACAACCTACTACCTCCTCCCTCTCTTTAGAAAATGGCATATTCAGAAAAGGAATTTGAGGAGATTACTATTGATTTATTTTTAATAATTGCATTCAAAACCATAAATTATATTTAATAAGACTTTAAATTTAAGGTCTAGCATGAAATAACCAAGGTATGTTAAAGGTTCATGAGGGATATCTGGGTTGCTAAAAGCAATGCCTGCCCATATTTTACTTGTTTGTTTGCCACAAGACTACAGTGATGTGGTCAATGCAGCATTTATGAGAATAATCTCTCTGTCCTCTGGGTTCATTTTCTAGGAGGTTTTTTTACTTGCCTTCTCTTTTATACCTTTTTTTTCAGAGAATATTATTATACTGCAATTAACAGTCTGCTTATCTATCCAATCTAATTATTTTCCCATTTAAAGAACGGGTAAATAAGTATTTAATATTTTCTCAGTCTCTGCCAATGATATTGCACTGCTACAGTATATCCACCCCCTTCACTTTTCCAACCCACAGGCATGAGGACTTAGGACTTGTTGTAAAGACTCAATGATGCATTCCATACTGCATCTGTTAGATTTCTGAGATGCCCGTAACTGTTCAGAATTTTTCTTTCTTATGAGAAGCTGCTTTGTTGATTTCAAACCTTTTTAAATGATATAAGGCTCAGACGTTCCTCTGTATTGCTTCCCCAAAACTCTTATTTTTTGCCAACATATTCACCCCTTTATGAAAATCACATTTCCTTTCTCTGTGGCATGGAGAGGGAAATACAGATGAGCAGAAAGAGAACAAGCTAAGCTCATAGCCTAATTGTGTGAGACTTGTTTACTGCAGATGGGTTCTTGCAAGCTTGCAGAGCTCCAAAGACAAGGGGCGCTGCATGTGGCAGGCCTGGACACAGGCACGCTAGTCTGGCATGCTGAAAACGGTTTCGGGTTCAGGCCATAGTTGTTAAATGGACATGCATCCAGAAGACAATGAAAAAGAAAATAAAGGTAAAAAATTTTTTCCACACCTAAAATATTGCCTATTACAAATCTATCCTGGCTTCTAATAGGTATGCAAAAGAATGCTCATTACGTGGAGTAAGCTTACTCCTGTGCTCAAATTTAGCCTAATTAAGAGGGAATCTAGGTTTAACCACTGACTCAGTAGTTGCTTTTAATGGCATCTTCAAGTGGGAACAGCCATTAAAGTGCTAAGTAACTTTGCCTGGTTATAAGGACAGCTGAGTTTTGGGTCTTTCCACTCTTTGAGTGTAAAGCAGCAGCCATAACACCTAAATTAGACATCTATAATATTCCTCCCTTGACTTCAATAAGTGAAGGGCTGGCAAAACAGCAAGAAGACAAGCTGAAAGAACTGTCAGGCCATCTGTCTGAAATCAGAACAAACACATATGTTTTCTATCAATGGAAGAATGAATCATAGAATTCACAAAGACTCAACTGTTGTAGAAATCATGATAATAAATAAGTGCAATCATTTTCCCGTCCCCCACCACCATAAACCAGATTGCATAAACTCCTGAAAACACAATACCATCAGCACAAATTCATTACGATGGCTGAAAAGCAAAATTCATCACAGTCAGTTAATTTACAGATTAAATGAAAATGTATCCTTACATCTGTATTTTTTTATATGCTTTCCCATGTATCCTTTTCCTATCATTCTGACAGAGAGGATATTGGCTTATCTGGCATTTTGGTTTTATCCAGTATGGCTGTTCTTATGTACTAAATTTAGTCAGTAATAGAATAATGGATTCTGAGGCTAAGCTTATATTCATCACTTTAGATACATGAAAATTGAAAGAACAGCATATATATTTCACATTTCAGTAATACTAGCCAAGTCTGTAGAACTGTAAGTGACTCAAAGGCAAAGACAAGACCTAACAATGATTTTGGTGATGTTGAAAACAGGTTTGGCTATCTACCTCATCAACTTTCACACATAAACATATTGAAAAAGAATGGATTCTCTACAGACTTGAGTGCTTATAGATATAGATATTACTCAAGTACAAGCCCACAATATAAGGCATCACCACACCCATCACGGCCAAGATTCACAACTTTATAGCCACAGACCAAACCTTTCTACCAATGCAGTCACTTCATTGGAGGCCATCAGACCAGTCAGGCAAGAAATGGATTCTTAAAGAATTAATTAAAGAAGGATTAGATGAGGCTTTGGGCAACCTAATGTAGTGGAAGTTGTCACTGCCCATTGCAGAAGGGTTGAAACTAGATGACATTTAAAGGTCCCTTCCAACCCAAACTACTCAATTATTTTATCTTTTTATTACAAAGAATGAGAAAGGAGGAATAATACCAACATATCTATCTATCTATCTATCTATCTATCTATCTATCTATCTATCTATCTATCTATCTGTCTGTCTGTCTGTCTGTCTGTCTATCTATCTATCTATCTATCTATTTATCTCTGTCTGTCTATCTCTTCCTTCCAGAATGAAAACCTGATATGAGCCCAACTGACAGTAATGGTAAGTACAATAAAAACTGTTCTCTAGAGGGAAAGGCATCAAAGAGAAGAACATCGATTTAACTGACTAACCAGAGACTAAGAGGTGAGGAAACTTTTCTTTCAGTGTAAAGTAATTAACATGGAGACAGAATAAACAAAGACAACTACAGCAGCTGCTCCTGCAAGTATGTGCAAGAATAGGTTAGGAAAGACCTTTTACTGTCCCTCTAGGGCTATGAGATACAGGTATATTTGTCTGTAATGTAAATCATGAAAAATGTGTTCAAATATCTCTTAAACAAACTAAAGCACCCTCCGACACATTCTTGGGGTAAAATTTCCCCCTCCTCAAGAAAACCCTAAGCCCACTTCTTTAATAACTGCAAATGTAGGCATGCAACTGAGTAAATGCTCCCTTAATTTGAAGATTAAAATAATATATTTAAAGCCATCAAAATAGCATACAACCAGCAGGAGAAAAGAAGTGTGAAGAGAAGCACCAGGATGAAATACAGAGATGCAAAAGCAAAAGAATTGAAAAGACTTTTGATCTGGTCTTTAGTTTGTATTATAATAATACACCAGTTGCCATGTGAGGCCTGTGCTGCTAGAGAATAAAACAGCTAAAAACTTCAGGGAACATAAGGTTTATCCTTCTATCCTAAAAAAAAGTATTAATTCACCAGTGATCTAAACAGGTGTTTATTTAACTTTTTTAAAAAGCTGATAGACACCTCACAATGTCTTTTGACAATCTGTTTCAGAGTTTAACTTCTCTTATTGTTGAGGAAACTTTTTTATATACGCAATCTTAGGCAAGAAAAAAGAAAAAAATGGAACATTTATGAACAGCTATTTATAAACAAATAGAAAGTAGGAGCACCAAAGGTAGAGGTTAAGGCTGATGCAGAGACTGAACATAACAGTACATAAAGAAATAGATGAACCTTAAAAATGTGCCACTTCCTTCATCACAGAGTAATGGGTTGAAATTCTGTAATCTATGGAGTCTGAATTCTATCTCTGTTTTTTATCTAAATTCTAGGATTAGGACTTTAATCGTGCATTTATTGCATTTCCAGATGTGGAAGTATGATTTGGCAGAGTTTGCAAAACAAGACAAACAGCAATTAAGCTATACCTAAAATTTCTGTACATAAAGAATAGGAAAAAGGATATTAACAGATTATCTAGGTGCATATTCATTAGACCCTAGAAAAAACTAATGATACAGAGGAGCAGTAAAGCAAATAATGAAGCTAATGCTGTTGCCTGCCAGATGAGGTCAAAGTAATGCTAAATTGCTAATATGGACAATCAAAGTTATTTTAATGCTGCTGCAGAAGTCAGGAGACCTGAAGTCCATGTATCAGTATCAGAATTTTCATTAAATTTAATGGAAATTTTCTGTAGAAAACGGCAGATTTGCCTACCAAATAAAGAAAAATTAATGTTTATTTTGTTAAGGACAGGTCCTTAAAAATCTCTGCTTTCAGTCATAGCTATTCTCAGACTTCACATGTTTTTAAATAATCTGATGTACTGGAGTCAAAAATCCTTCTAACCCTGTGAAGTACTTTTTTAAGTGTGAAGCACTTTCCTTAAGTGCGATATTGGCTTACAAATGTCTTTATACAGAAATCTGAGTATTGAAAGACTAATAGTGCAACCTTTTTGGTTTATCTTCTTAAGTACTTATGGAAACAGTGGATGAACAGGGGACACCCACTCATCTCCACAAATAATATGTTTATTTTAAAATTGAGATCAAGGACTTTATTTCTAAAAAAATTAAAAAATAATGGGATATTACTCTCAGTTCTTCAAGTGACAAAGCATCAACCATTTTTTAAAGTTTTTGTTCTACCATGTCACCCATTGATTTCCTGGACTGACTTGACATATCTGAATCCCTGCATCCAGGTGTGCATTCTCTCTGCATCCTTATTCCATCCCAAAGAGACACTCAGGAGTACAGTAGCTCCTTCACACGCTATGGTTTCCAAATAAAGGTCAGAAGAAAGCCCTAGCATAACCCAGCAGTTTTCTGCTCTCTACAAAGATATGAGAACCCCAGAGCAAGCATTAGTACAATCCTCTGGGTAAAGACCCAGATCTGAAAGGCAGTATTACCCATATCAGAAATAAGCAAACTCTACTTGCTGTTCTTACTCTTGTCTAAATCACAGATATTTTCCAATTTTCAGCACCTCTCTAAAGTTATTGTAAGGTACCTCCTCATTGTTCTTTCAGCCCGTGGAATAAATTTAGTCCTTGTTGGTTCTCATATAGGATTAATTTTTGAAAGTGTGCACTGTCTTTATTTTGTGCCTGTATGTGAACTTCTGAACTATTTTTGATACATCAACATTCTTGAGTCATGAATTCTAATATTAATGTTGTATTCTAATGTCAACCCCTTAAAAAATCTCTACAGAAAAGACAAACTTGAATGTCATAATTTTTTTTTTTCATTGACACAGAAAGAAATTCATGTCTAAGAGCATATTTACTATTGAATACATCTGACTGTATCACAAGGAGACCTTTTATTGAAGTGATTATCTCCCAAGACCCTAAAAATTTCTTCTGAGTTCCCTGCTTTATAGAATAAGATTTTGCTTCTTGAGGGCATGGTCTACTTCCTTGATTTCATAGCAGAACATTTCCCATTGAAGTCTATTGAACCACATAAATTGCATTGTGGTCATTTAAAACGATCACCTCTGAAGTGTAGCCTGTCCCATATTAATTTGCTAGGAGCAGTTAAAACATGCCAATAAATGCTGATATACAGTATTTTATTTCAGGAGGTATGGATGCACTTTCCACAGAAGCAGAACTTGAAAAAGACCAATTTAATGGTGCTTAAATATTTGATACTGCATTTTCTAAATGTTCATGTTAAAATTTTAGGAATCTCGTTTCAAACACTGCTCATCTCACAATTTCATTTAATTTTTTAAATTTAGTGAGTGAAGATTTGTAATCACTGTTTAGAATGATATAAAAATAAACAATGAAACAAACCCAATAGTTACAGGAGGAAGAATCAAACCCTGTAGGAGCATATTTCAAACAACTGTGTTCATTTAGTTCTCGTATTTAAAAGGTCTCTCCTAAGATACAAACCAAATTTTGGTTCATCCTTTATATTCCCTGAAAACCTCAGATATTGCAAAATATAGAGAAATAATTATGCAATATGAAATCAGACACTTTGGAGAGGTTATTGATGTTCTATCAACATATTAATCTGTGAGACTTGAAAAATGTTGAAAAACTGTAGCAACTTCTGACTAATATTTGGTGTTTACTTTCTCTGTTTTTGCACACAGTGTGAACAAATTGAGAGCAGCAATACTTCTGAACTTAATACTCTTTTTCTTTGCTATGGAAACATATTGGCTACTGTACTGAGTCAGTGAGAATTCCATCTAGCTTTGTAAGCAGGCTATGACTCTAATCAAAACAGATATGTAGGAGTAGGGTATAAAAATTAAGGAAGCAAAAGATACTGCCACTGACAATTCTAAAAGCAATGGATTTGAGGCAACGGGACTTCCTGACCCACAGATGATTTCTATGTATTTCTTAACCTGTAAGAGATTTTTCTATTGGAAACTTACTACGTTTTCCCTTGAATCTGTGGAAGAAGAGATTTTATGGCAGAGAAATCCATTGCTAAATTTCATGCCCTGTGAAGAACCCTGTTATTTTGATGTTTTGAACCTAATTCCTAATTATTATTTTTATTCAAGAGTTCCTGGACTGTAACCTGTTTCCCTTTTAAATCTATTAACTGAAGCAACTACCAATGTGAAACCTGGATGACATGATCTACAGGCTGAGATGGGTTTTTAAAAACTATGTCTTTTACAGTGTCTAATATAATTGTGATTTTTATTTATAAGATATAAAACTAATATGAACACATGTACAGCTTCATATTTCCTTTTATGAGAACAAGGAATGAAAAAGTAATTTGCTTTCCTTTGTTGGCACTGTCCATGCTCTTAGGAAAGAGCAAAGTGGCATATTAAAATTAGGCACACATTTCTTCAACTGGTAAAAGCAGGTCTCTCTGAGATGTCAATATTTTATGAACTGGTTTGCCTTGTAATTGGGAAAGCTAGTGATTTAAAAGTAAAATGACAATCAAGCAGCCAATGTCAGAAATTAGGCAATGTCCATAATTTCACAGATGTGCATAATTTATGAACTCTGAATTTCTGAAATGAAAATAAAAAGTCTGACTGTTGTCTTAGGGTCTGATTGAACCTAGCTGAACACTTTTTCCAGTGATATTGGTAGCTTGCAGATCAGATCCTTTCTGTTCAAATTCTGTTACCTGGACCTGTTGGCTGGGAGCAGGGAAAGGACCTGCGGGTGATGCGATGGTTGGAGGTTGTCTTGGGCATAATAATGATGAAATGATAAAAGTTTTGTTTCTTGGAGAAATAAGGAAGGACATCAGCAGAACTGTTACCTTGGACTTCTGGAGGGCAGCCTTTGGCCTATTTAGGAGCCTGGTTGACAGAGTCCCTTGGGAGGCAGTCCTGAAGAGCAAAGGAGTCCAGGAAGGCTGGGCATTCTTAAAGAAGGAATTCTTCAAGGCACAGGAGCAGCTGTCCCATGTGCCAGAAGATGAGCCAGTGAGAACAGGCTAACCTGGCTGAACAGAGAGCTTTGGATGGTACTCAGAAGAAGAAGGAGATTTTATGACCTTTGGAAGAAAAGGCAGGAAACTCAGGAGTACTGCAAAGATGTTGTGAGATTATACAGAGACAAAATTAGGAGGGCCAAAGTCCAGCTAGAATGTAATCTGGGTACTGCCATAAAAGTCAACAACAAATGTTTCTATAAAAATATTAGGAACAAAAGGAGGGCTAAGGAAAATCTCCACACTTCATTGGATGTGAGGGGAACCGTAGTGACAAAGCATGAGGGAAAGGCCTCAGCCTTTAATAGTAAGATCTGCTGTTCTCTGGGTAGCTAGCACCCTAAGATGGCAGACAGGGATAGGAAGCAGAACAGGGTCCCAAAAACCAAGGGGAAGTGGACAATGAACAGTAACAGTACTTAAATATATATAAGTCTATGCAGCCGTATGGGATCCATTTGAGGGTACTGAGGGAGCAGGTAAGAACAACCAGGTGATCAGATTCCATCATCGTGGGTTTATGAAAGGTAGATCCTGCTTGACTAGCCTGATCTACTCCTATGACAAGATGACACATTTAATGGATGAGGGAAAAGCTCTGGGTATTGTCTACCCAGACTTTACTAAAGCTGATGTCACCATTTCTCACAGCATTGTCTTGGAGAAACTGGCTGTTCATAGCTTGTATGGGTGTACTCTTCACTGGGTTGGAAACTGTCTGGATGGCTGAGCCCAAAGAGTGGTGGCAAATGGAGTTAAATTTAGTTGGTGGCCTGTCACAAGTGCTGTTCATCAGAGCTCAGATCTGGGGCCAGTTCTGTTTGATATCTTTATCAACAACCTGACCAAGAAGATCAAGTGCACCATCAGTAAAATTGCAGATGACATCAAGCTGGGTAGTAGTGCAGCCGTGCTGGTGGGTAGAAAGGCTCTGCAGAGGGATCTGGAGAGGCTGGATTGGTTGGCTGTGAAAAATGGTACGAGGTTCAAAAAGACTCTGTGCCAGGTCCTGCACTTGGGCCACAACAACCTCATGCACCACTTCAGGCTTGGGAAAGAGTGTCTGGAAAGATGCTTGGAAGAAAAAGATCTGGGGGTATTGTTCAACAACAGGCTGAATATGATCTGGCTGAATATCACCCAGATGGCAAAGAAGGACAACAGCATCCTGGCTTGTATCACACACTGTATAGCCAACAGGACCAGGGAAGTGATGTTCCCACTGTACTTGGCACTGATGAGGTCATAGTTCAAATCCTGTCTTGAGTTTTGGACTCCTCACTCCAAGAAAGACACTGGGGTGCTGAAGCCTGTCCAAAGAAGAGCAGTGAAACTGCTGAAAGGTCTGAAAGTATTATGAGAAGTGGCTGAGGAAACTGGAATTATTTAGTCTGGAGAAAAGGAGGCTGAGGGGAGACTCTATTGCTCTCTATAGCTACCTGAGAAGAGATTTCAGAAAGGTGGGGGTCATTCTCTTCTTCCAGGGTAACAGATAATACAACAAAAAGAAACAACCTCAAGTTCTCTGAGGGGAGGTTTAGATTGGATATTAGGAAAACTTTCTTCATTGGCATGGATGTCAAGCATTGGAATAGGCTGCTCATGGAAGTGGGGCAAACATCATCCCTGGAGGTATTTAAAAGACATGCAGATGTGGCACCTGGGGACATTGTTGGGTAGTAGACTTGTCAGTGGTAGGTCAAGATTGGACACTTAAAGGTCTTTCCTGACAAAAATTAAAACAAACAAACACACAGCTCCCTACATTTGCATAAACAAAGCTTTGGAGAAGATTGTTGGTTGGGTTTGGTTTGTTTGTTCATTTAATTGGTAGAATATTTTAACTGAATCATGTTTCTGAGAATTCATAATGCCCAGCGGAAACCAAGAGAAAAATAGCCATAAAAATACACAGAGCTGTCACAGTTACCAGTGAGTGTAAACAGGGATGAGGCAGAGAAATTGTTTAGGTACCATTAGTTGAGCCATAACTGAGGTTAATTACCCAGGGTCATTGAAAGCTGTTAACACACATATATGGTATTCCTTACCAGGACCATACTTAAACATAGGCTTAGATGTGATCATGTGCTGACATAGAGTCATGTTTAATACTCAATCCCTCCATCAAGGACGGTGGAGAATGACAAACACAAATTCAATTTCAGCAGAATAATCATATCTTCTGGTATTGATGAAATCCACGTGAGCTAAGAAATTTTTCTTCTACAAAACACCATTGCAAAAGACAGCTACGTTTTAATGTGAACAAAAGACAAAGGAGAAAAAGAAAAAAAAAAAAAATCTCGCACCACTGTATCAGAAAGAGTTTTAGTCCTTTAAAGAGAGTTTTTGCCACCCTTATTCTCCATTTCTATGACAGTGAGCAGTATTATTTTGACAGTATTCAAAAAATGTATAAGCAGCCTGTTTCCCAAGAAGCATGTATTAATATACATTTAGATATATCTATCCTGCTAGCTATAGCTATATCTAACCACAATAAAACAGTTGAGCTCTCTCAAGTGTTATGCCTTTAAGTTAAACTTTATTGAAATAAAATAAGGAAAGAACAATACATTTTGCATTCTTCAGAAGCTAGTGTTCGATAAATACTAAGTTTTGATCGATTGATACGGTGTCATATTTGACTAAAGAGGTGGGAAAGTTGTTACTGCTGCTTTGTGCTGGCTGGAAGAAGAATGCACTATTGATTTTATATGTTGGATGGGCTGTCAGCGTACAGTGCATTGTTGATTTTGACTTTTATAGCCAACATGTTTCCTTTAATTGGATCATTTGTAAAAGAGAGGAGGGTACCTGTTCCCTTCTGACAGTGACTGATTACAATCATTTCATGTTTGTCAATATTTGATAAACCCACAGTTACCCAACAACATGGCTGAAAGCAGCATCTTTATGCAATTGCTTGTTTCCCTTCTTCTTTGCTTCTGATATCAGCCTCAGAGAAACCACCAAGTTGGGCCAGAAACACCTTCTTCATCTTTTCTTTTCTAATTTTTCTGAAATAATTTTCTTACCTTCTCACTTCTTGTGGAAGAAGATAAAGAGAAGAGAGAAAGAAAGCTTTTTCATTGAGTCAACATCATCGCCAATCTCTCTTGGTAATGGAAAAATTCTGGGACACCTGTCTATGCCCTTGTCCTTCTTGCTCTCGCAGCTATTTTTGATGATAGGAGGAGCTCTATAACCTTATGGCTGAGCTTTCAACTCTCTAATATACTGAAATGAAAACCAATATCCTTGTATCCTAGTATAAACCGTCTTTTTTGCTTTCTTCCTATTATTATTGGTTTAGGTTTGGTTGTTTGTTTTTTTTTTTCCCCAATATTCTGGATGGAAATTTAAATATCACTACAGAGAGGTCTGAAGCTCAGGGAAGAACAGAGATGCATGCACATAACATTGTTATAAATTATTTGAAGAGAATTTATGCTGGTATTTTTAATAGTGTCTTTGATGCTCAGTTCACAGATGGCTGATAATTTCATCTGATATACTGAACAGCTCTATGTTTTACTCTTGAAAGAGAAGCTGTATTCACAAGTCAATCTCAAAAAGCAAAACATTTTCGTTTTCACCTATGTTAATTAGGGTTAGTAATGTAAATACAATATCATCAGGGTTGGCAGGAAAATCCTCAAGGAACACAGATCTGCAATCTGGAGAGACCACTCCAGACCATGAGCTTCACATCACACCATCTGAACTTTAAAAGTGCTTCTCCTGGACATGTTAGAAGCCTTCTGTCTAAATGAGGCATACACATTTAGGAAGATTGTGAAGAGGAAGCAAGCACCTTTGTTGTTTGCATCTCTGGAAAGCTGCTTTGCAAATAAAGCAGCTGCTGAGTCCTGCCGTGTTAACGAAAGGTGATGATCACCCTTGATGCAAACACACAGGCAGTAGCTGTGGGGTTCCTTTTCCATGCAAGCCAGATGTGACAGTACCACATAAAAATACACTTACCGGTTTCTACCGCACTTGTCTCTCTGATGGGAAAGATCAGATACTAAAATGTGGTCTGCTTGAGCAGAGGAAAGCAGAGGAACTGTCCCCACCTGCTTTCCTCAGAAGAGGCTGTCCGCTGGTGCTCCAGTGAACACTGAGCACAGAAAATTCCTTCGAATTCTATGTCCAGTCCTAAGAGCCCTGTAGGCCTCCAGAAACAACAAAACAGGCTCAGAAGCACAAACATCTGCTTCAGATTTACTTCAACACAAGAAAAGGCGGAGAAAGAGGGACTAAATTCAGAAATTAAAGGAAAATATGAGTTAAATCTACTATCACCAGCGTCAGAACTGAGTCAAAACCAGTGCATGCTTTGAAACAAGGCAGTTCATTTGTGTTCAAAGCCGCAAAAAATAAAGCTTTGATGTGACAGTGTAGCTAGACCAAGAGGTCACCAAGAGCAGCTGACAAAAAAAAATTACTGTGAAAAAAGTGCTAAAAATTAATTTGTGAAGTAATTAATTCTCTCCCCTTCCTCTCAATATATCTTAGAATTAACAGGCATTTATCACCAAAATTCACAGTAGATTTAAAGCAAGCAGATTATTGTGGACTGAAGACCTGGGGATTTTTATGCTCCTACCAGAAGCAAGGATGGAACTGCCAATCTGCAGGCCTGTCTGGAGTCAGAGTTGCGCATGTGGTAACATGATAAACACATGCACATGTGCACATACGTGAAGACAGAGAGCAGTGAGGACAGGGAGCAGTGCCTTTACCCACACAAAGGCCAACACTCACCCAAACATACACCATGGATGGCTAATGCAGTTTCTTCCTGCCCGTTCAGGACTCTGCCATTCACACATTAATTTCCAAGCACACCTGTATTGATAGATCATCTGAATATTCACGCAACATTTCATTCCATCTACTGTGCATGCGCAGATCCTAGATCCCTTTTACAGCCACCAGCTCAGACCTTTGATCTGGAGACCTGTCTTTCCTTACTTATTTCTCCAGCCTGAACTTCATGGACAGTGTTCAGGTACAAGACTCTGCCAGATCAACACTGACCAGATATTTTCCCTGAAGCTATGTCTTATGGGGAGTGTTTTTGCAGTCTTTTACTGAACCTGGGAACCTTAAGAAAACCATAATGGACCAGAGACAAACAATGCCTTTATATCTGTAATGTCAGCATTGGCTCTAATCCTTGTTTCCCAGCTTTTTTTTGTGATTTATAGAAACAGTCATCAAATCATATATATAATGTAGTTAGAAACAATTTTTTTTAACCTTTCCCAAATGTAGGCATTATCAAAAATAAACAAGAGAAAATATGGACTTTTATCAAAAATAAACACATGAAAATATGGACTTTTAAACTCTAAAACAACAAAAAACTGAGCATCCAAAATATTTTATTTCTTTCAGTATTCAAAAATGCAACATCCTTCAGTTTATATCAGGCTGCATTTGGAAATTAAAACTACAGTGCTTTACTTCATTACTTCTTTGCTGCTATGTGCTGGACTTGCTGTCCAGACCAACTTGTCATATTGACATTGTATTTTATATATAAGATGGTTGCTTGTGGCTGTGACACAATTAAAATAATTTTCCAATACACCAGCCTGAAGTCACAAAGGCTTCCGTATTCCAGCTCTCGTGAGGCATGTGTTCCTCAAAAATGTAAATCCATTTGTATTTTTATTTTTCTCTTTCAAATAGACATTTTATTTACCTTTTTTTTTTTTTTTTTTTTTTTTTTTTTACTTAAAGCCAATATTTTGAATGGGAAATGCTGACAAATACAACAGTATTTATTTTTCGTATTAAGAGGAGAAATTAAACATCAGAAAAGTGACCACAGCACACACCACATACACATTTCTATCAATTTCTTTTCACTTATTCAATTTCTCTTTTTTTTTGAGGCAAGTGATGGTGATAAAATATTGACTTCTGAGATTTCATTTTGAGTCTACCTGTAAGCATAATCCAAATAACTGTTCATCACATTCTATGCAGCTCAATAAGATGCTCAGTCAGTCCAGTGGGTCTCACATCCTGCACTGCCTTATCATCTCTACTAAAGATACCATTATGTTAAGGATATGTATCCAAAAGAATTATTCCAGTTAGGTGGTGATCTTTATGAATGAGTGCTGCTATTTTTTCTAGCAGTATGCAGTTGTGTCAGCTGAAGAGAGAGTTCCATATCTCATAATTTTTATCCCTGATCTTATCCCTGTCATTGCATTCAGGTTCCCTCATCTGCTTTAGGTCCTTCTTATTCACACCAATACCTCTAACCAAACTATGCATGGCTGCTAATATCACACCTTAATTGGGGATATTAACAAGGGAACCCAACCTTAGTCTTTCAAATACCCTGGGTGAAATTTCTGTGGGAACAGATTTGAAAATCACCACATGCTTGCCAGAGCCTTCTTCTTGAAAAACACAAGCAAGCCCATGCAAGCACACTTTCACATACACCACCACATAATCTCACCCTCGTACCCTTTATTTTAAGGGACTCATAGTTTTATTCATTTCAATAACAAGTGTGATATACAAGCTTGTCATCTCCTTTTTGTAGTGCTGTAATCCAAAATTATAAATAGGCTGACATTAATGGGAGACCAAAATTTAGTGTTGCATTCTTAGTGGATATAGGAAACGTTTTGATATGACAGATGAAATAACTGCTACAGCAACCTTTGTTAAGTTTAGCTAAATACATCTGACTAGAGGGAAAAAAAGGAAGGGCTGCAGACAACTAATTTTAATGGCATTTAATTACCTCCTTCCCCCAGTCCCACTCCAAAAGGATGGAGGATCAATGTGTCCAGCTCAAGATTTTTAATACTGCTATCACTTTCCAGCTTTGTGTCAAATCACTTCCTGAGTCTCCTGGTAACACCTGGTGACCTGTGTACAATATTCAATGTTGACTGTTGACTGAACAAGACAAGGCAGAGCACATATTGTAAATTGGATCCTGAAGTATCTGTACCAGCCATAGTACTTGGTCAAAGCCCACAGCTCTTCAAATTGAAAGTGCATTAGACAGATTCTGCTTGTAGTGAACTTCAGTTAGAACATGTTTTCATGAAAACTATTTCAGCATTTTATTTAATGTTCTTATCCAATGTCTGCTAAATTGGGACTGAAATGCAGTTTAGTCAGTCAGTAGCCTTTAGCCCAAATTTTCTCAAAGTCAAAAAAAGAACCCAAATGCATCTTTTCAGTTGCCTCCAGAGAATCAGTGCAGCAGTTATTTTCAGCTGACAATAATTTATTCAGTTTCTAACCTGACCTGTGTATGCTGGGAATAAGACTAAATATCTCATGGGACCAGTCAGAACAAAGCACAGAAGTAAACGAAAACAAATTATAACTAACAGGTAAGGCAGCTTTGTTTTGCATTTGAGACTGGCTCAAAATTACTTTGAATATTGTCTGAAAGCTGTAAATGCTCTTTTTTAAAAAAAAACATAAACTGCTCTCCCTGCTCCATGATATTACAAGCCTGTTTTAAAACTCTTCATAGATGGGAACAAGATAAATGTACAAAAACAAAGATTGCAATTCATTAATATTATCCAGTTAATTTCCAGTTCCCTGGAATGAAGGCAGACTGGACTTTTTATTTAGTCTGATGGGTGTCCAAATTTATAGTTATCAGGAAGACAGCAAAAATCTCACCCACCCCCTTTTCTTGACAATCCTTCATTTTTTTATATCAACCATTCATAATAAGGATTTTTTAGAAGCATAGGACTATGCTAATTATGAAATTAACACAAATCTAAATCCTGTTATTAGAAACACTTAATCTGCAGATCACAGAGATCTGGGGAAAACCTAAGTAAAATATGTCAATTCTATCTAAATAGATTGTGTGTCCTAGATTAGACAACTGTGAACACAAACTTTCAGCTGCCTTTTTCTATTCAATTGAGCTTCTCAAAAGATTTGAGTTTTTGCTTTCTTTTTACACTGTGCTGAATTTCTCCATCACAAGCTGTGGTTTGGGAAAATGTTACTTGAATAATTAAGTACATCCTTGCCAGAATAGTTCTTAAGCATATGCTTGATTTAAAGAACGTCCTAATTTCCCCACAGTAGGAAAATGTATTCACACTGTGTGCTAGTTTTGGCCAGAATGGAGTTAATTTTTTTCATAGCAAATTGTATGGGGCTATTTTGGATTTGTGCTGGAAACAGAGATGTTTTAGTTACTGCTGAGTGGTGCTTACACAGAGTCAATGTCTTTTCTGTTTCTCACACCACCTAACCAACTAGTCGGCTTGGGGTGCACAAGAAGCAGGGAGAGGACCTACAGTTGGGAGAGCTGATCCCGACTGACCAAGGGGGTATTCCATCCTATATGCCATCATGCTCAGCATAACAAAAAGTGAGGGCATCTGGAGTGATGGCTCTTGTCTTTTCAAGTAACCACTACCTGTGATGGAGCCCTCTTTCCTGGAAGTTGCTGAATAACTGCATTTTGAAGGGAAGTGGTGAGTGAATTCCTTAATTTGCTTTGCTTGCATGCTCAGCTTTTGTTTTACCTATTAGACTGCCTACATCTCAAGGCAGGAGTTTTCTCACTTTTGCTCTTCTGATTCGCTTTCCCATGGCACCAGGGGGTGTGAAAGAGTGTATGGTACTTGGCTGGCAGCTGGGGTTAAACCATGACAGTGTTTTTTTGGCACCCAGTAACCCAGTGTGGCGCTCAAAGGGTTTGAGATAAAAATAGGCTGGATTGCAATGTGCTACCTCAAATTAATAGCTGTTATTGCTGTTTTGCTATTATACAACAAGCTCCTCTGCTTGTCATAGGGTTTGCTTGCCTTACTACATGTTATGGTACAGTTCTTGTTAGAGGCTGCTTTATGCTTTTGCTGCTTGCTGTGCATCTCTGCTGCTTATCACCTTACTCTGCTGTGCCTGGGAACATTCTGATAACAACGATGACAATGTGCTTGGGCTGGCAGATGGCCAGGTCATCACTGCCGTGTCTGTGCTGAGCACAGGGGAACTCAAGTCAAAGGGAATGTGATGTGCGCACGAGTCCATGCAGGAACAGGACATATGAAACATCTGTGGCTGTGTGTAAGCCCATGCCAGAACACTGACTTCCTGAGGTGTCGATGACAGTGGTTATAGAATCATAGGATCATAGAATAGTTAGGGTTGGAAAAGACCTTAAGATCATCTAATTCCACCCCTCTGCTCCACAACTTTCCTGGGCAACCCATTCCAGTGCCTCACCACCCTTACATTAAAGAATTTCCTCCTCATATCCAATCTAAATTTCCCCTGTTTAACTTTGAATCCATTACCCCTTGTGCTATCACTACAGTCCCTAATGAAGAGTCCCTCCCCAGCATCCCTACAGGCCCCCTTCAGACACTGGAAGGCTGCTATGAG
>JANRGW010052358.1:0-10191 GCA_024733675.1 Psilopsiagon aymara | reverse complement strand
GTGTTGTACCTTAGTTACTGGACTGTTCTTATCTCAACCCGTGGGAGTTACATTCTTTCAATTCTTCTCCCAGTTCCTACCCCCCCCCCCCCCCTTGGAGTTGGGGGGAGGAAGGGGGGGGAAGTGAGTGAGCAGACTGCGCTTACAGATTTTTTTTTTTTCCAAAGGATGTTCAGAACATTCAAAACCCAATGTTCTTTAGCTCAAAAGAAACGCCTTCAGTCACTGCCTGGTTTTGAACATCTTCTAATGTTTTACAGGGATAAGAAATTATTATTAGTAGTGGTATTAGAAGAAGCATTCCCACAGTAAAATTTTGTGCCTATTGAAATGGAAGGACTTGTGCAAGTGTACAGAAGCAAAAAGTCTAGCCTTAAGATAGCCCCTGAAATTTAAACTGAATAATTTAATGTTTGAAATTGAAGTTTTGTGGAAAAAAAGAAGTTTTAATATCAACAGGAGAGTCTACATGTTATTTATTACTTTATATAAAAAGAGCTTTTTCTAACATGGATATGCACAGACTGTTCTACAAAAACAAACACTTTGCTCAGGGAGAAGTCAAGTCTATATTGTATTAATTTCTTGTATGCTGCATTATAAAGAAAGACATCTGGATATGTAGGGGCATTAACCCAGTCCTGAGCTCTTCATTGACATGCTTTATTACTCTAGAGAAATCTCTTAAGATCTTTCATTTATTTCTCCATGGTGATATATTTTGTCTCTATGATGTTGTTATATTTTTTACTAAGTTGATAAATAGACATATAAAATAATTTTCACAAAACATAGAGGCTGAAAGGTGCACACAGAGTAGCAGTTTCCTCCCTGAAATGTTTAGGATGCTCTGTCTGCCTGTCCCTCTGTCATTATTATTCTCTCACACACATATCCAAAACCAAAACCACAGGTTTTTGTTTAAAATAGACTGGAACTGCAGAGTGAGCAACTGAAATTCTTTGATAGTGTATGTTTTATTGAAAGGATTTATTATTGTTTCTTGGTATTTCTCTTTTTGTATTCTCCCACCCTCCCCAGCCCCAAGCTTTTACATAGACTTTCTCACTTATCCTCATAGCGAACAGTTCTCTCCGTTGACTATAGGAATAGCCTAAGCATTTGAGGTACAGAGATTGTTTCACTGATATCATCTTCATGTCTTTTGTAATCTAAGTTCTAAACTGAGCTGCCAGATAAGCAGGTTATACACTAAGTGACCTGTTCTAAGATTTTCCATAGCAATTTTAAGGGTTAACAGCTGGTCATAGGAGGGCAGGACATTCAGTAAGCCAAGCAGAGAGGTAGAATGAGACCTTAGTAAAGACAGCAGCAGTCCTTCCAGAGGTTATTGTCCTTACCCTTTCTTTCCTCCAGATGTTATAGAAGACTAATGCCTCACTACTTCGGAGGACACAATTTTCTTAAACTCTTTATTAGACATTTACTGTTTTAATACATCCAGGAATCCTTTCATCCCCAGCGCAACACATTCTGGACTGCCTTCACACAGATTGACACAAAGTGAGGAATATTTTGCCCTACAATACTTGTTATTTTACAGTAAAGCTAGACTTCTTGAGATACTATGAATTTTGGCTTGAGCATCATTAACAAATATATTAACTCTATGTGACAACTGATTAATTTTGGTTTAAGGTTATGAATACAAAACAAAGAATGTTGGTATATAACGTGAATTTTAATGATGTCACAGCACTAGTAAATGATGAGAAAGACAATTTAATTTGTTTTCTCTGAAAGGTCAGTCCTCTTGAGATGAAATTTTCCCTCAGGATGTCAATGCCCCTCACTCCTTCTCTTTCTTGTTTTTCTTGCTTTTTTTCTTTCTTTTGAAAGTGAACATTTATATTTAAACAGAATTGTATCTGGTCTTTTTTTTTTTTTTTTTTTTTTTTTTTTGGAGTGTTCTTATTTCTTTTGGAAAAGCAGTGTCAAAGAATAATAAATAAGAAAGAAAAAAAGAATTGCAGATATTTTATATTTAAAACTCAAACCCATAAATATTTAAACAATGTGCTTCTTGCTATTTTAGTTACTTATGTCTGTGTATGTTGCACCTGAGTAGATAAGCATTGCATGGAATCTGAAAGAACAGAAACAAAAATTTTCTGGAATCCTTTTGCATTTGCATCTTGGAATGTGGCAGTGGGGAAAAAATGATAAGAGGAAATAGGGTAAGTCCATTTTTAAATCAGACATGGAAGGTTTAATTTGGGAAGGTACTTACGACCTCTGACAAGAGCTGAGCTCCTTCGGTTACTAGCCAAGTGGATTCTACATTATGCAATTTTGTAGAAAGCCCTTGAAACTTCAAAGCCTAAGGATCAAAATTATGTCTTTCAGGTTTATATCAATCAACATACCTGCATGATGGTAAATTAATTTCCGGCTATTTTTCAGCCATTGTTTGAGTATTGTAATATTTTTATCTGATAAAAATAATTTGTCAGCATGCAATGAAAGACTGTCACTGATGATTGGGTTCATCATTTGTAAATAATTGTGGACCAGGAATGTTTTCTCTTAATGATTTGAATTGTCACCTCATTAAGATAATACAATTTAGCTTGGTTCTGCTTGGAGGCAGCTATATTCAGACTGTGAGGAGTTTTTTCTTTATCTCTTTGGAGAAGTTGTAATGATGTTCAATTTATAAGGAGACAGTAATATAAATATACTAGTGAAAAAAAAAAAGAACAATACCAACCAAACCCAAAATCAAAACAAAACCTTGAATCATTTGAATGCAAGCCAATTCAAATGAAGTTAAAAAGAACCTAAACTGAGAATCATAACAAAGGAACTTAATTTCTACAGAACAGTTTCTGATGAATGAGAGGAAAGGAACTGGACTGAGGAGGTCAGGACGTTGAATGAAGAGCATCTCTGGAACTCATTCAAGTTATATGGTTTGAAAAAAGGATGAATCTGCCTCCCTAGTATAGGGGTTCAGGTGTGAGACGAATAATAACAACAGATAGAGGTGGGCTGAAAAAAATAAGGATGTGAATAACCATCTCAAGGGCTTTAAGATTAATTATGGAATGTAAAAGACAGGACTTGTAACAGAAAATGAACTGAAGCTGGCCCAAATGTGGAGCAAGTCTATTGCAATGATCAAGACGATAGAAAGCCTGTCACGGGAAAGGACATGAGAAAACAAGGTTTATTTACCCAAGAGAAATGAAGACCTAGAAGGATATGATGGTTGTCTATAAATAAATGAAGGGAAAATTCACCAGGGAGAGACATGAGCTACTTGAGCTAACACTAGTGCTGGCATAGGAATAAATAGAGAGGGTTGCCCATGAACAGATTTAAACTGAAAAGAAAATGAAGATTACAAATTGCTACAGCAATGAGAATTCTAAGAGCCCTTTACTGAGGATGGCAGGGAAAAACAGCCCTTTTCAATGAGGAAAAGTTATTTTATGTATATAATTTTAGTGTATACTGTCTATAGGTGCAGAAGACTCCCTTTACTCAGGAGGTTGCTTCCAGTTTGCTTTCCCATGTTGCTAAAACAGAAGGTAATGACTGAATAAGCAGAGGTTGTGTGTAAAACATAGCACATGGTCGTGTAAACAGCATCATTTGTATCAATTAATCATTTAATTACAGTGTCCTAAATTCTGGATTTTTTTATTTACACCTGCTTGACTTGTAACTTTGACAGCCTTATACATTTCAGGGCTTTTCTTATGCCTGATATTTAAAGAATAAAACAGGAAAACACGTGTATAAAACAAACAAACAAACAAAGCACACTAACATCAACCTGCTTATGATTCTAATTTCAAGAACATCATGAGAGTTATTCATATGCCAGTACTTTGTATTTTTGGAAATACACAGTACTGACACACGTGTGTTTGTTGTAGACTTTGTATGTGTCTAAAGACCCAGAGTCAGATCTTGAACCCCTTAAAAGCACTTTATCCATGTTCTTGGTGAGACTGATAGAATAGAATCTAAAGTGTATATTTTCAGATTATTTCTGTGAATTTAAGATTGAGATAATCTGTTTTGCTCACGTGAGTTTATGACATCAAGAGTAATTGTTATCTAATTCATGGTTATGCTAACAGTAATGACAGCAATTACTTTTTAAAAAGAATCTGAGCATTGTGCATGCCTTTAGATGTTTCTGGGATTTTTTGTTGTTTTTTTTTTTTTTTAAAAAAAGATTAGTATTTAAATGAAGCCTGTTGGGGTTTGATTTAATCATCTATTTAGGGAAAAGAGATAGCTACATCTGGTTCTGTTTAAAGGAAGTGGGATTTTATGTATGATTAGTTATTTTTTTCTTTTTCGTCACTAGACTTACACTGTAAGCCAAACTCAACTGTTTGACACGTCAAGCTCTGCAGCTCACACCCAAGTCTCTGTTAGTTTTGCCTTTCTAGAACTCTAATGCCTTGAACTTGTGCAGACACGCAACCCCTGCTTGCATGTTACAGCTGCTGAGTGGGTATACAGAACCAGCAATCACTTTCACTTTCATTCCTTCTTTCTTCCACTTTTCTTCATTTGGCCTCAGCCTAACACATGCATATCCTTCTCCCTGATACATCTGAATTCTTCCCTAGTTAAACTAGGATAGTATAGTTTGGAGAATTGCAGAGTGCACCCAACAGAAAAGTCGGCAAGCAATTTTGGATAAACAGGAACAATCGCAGTCTTGGTGTTTTCCACCTGTATGAGTGAGCTGTGATAGTATTAAGACATCAGAAATTATTTTTTTCTTATTTCTAGCGAAAATTCTTGGCTTTGTGGCTCAAATCAGTGACTTATAAAGTGGGATTTAGTGCACCCTTAATGTCCCTTGTATCTTGGATTACATAAAAAGATGCATGGGCTTTAGGTCAAGGAAGGCAATTCTCC
This sequence comes from Psilopsiagon aymara, assembly GCA_024733675.1. Taxonomy (NCBI): domain Eukaryota; kingdom Metazoa; phylum Chordata; class Aves; order Psittaciformes; family Psittacidae; genus Psilopsiagon; species Psilopsiagon aymara. The sequence continues at coordinate 5,283 of JANRGW010052358.1, read as the reverse complement.
CCCTACACTGTATTCTCATGAGACCCCACCTGGATGGCATGTTGGGTTTAGTTCAGGCGTTATGAATAAAAGCAAGACATCCCTGGCAGTGTTCAAGGACAGGCTGGACAGAGCCTTGGGAAACACGGTAGAGTGTGAGGTGTCCCTGCCCATGGCAAGGAGTTGGAACTAGGCGATTCTAAGTTCCTTTCCAACCCAATCCATTTAAAAAAAACAAAACAAAGCACAAAGTCATATTTTGCATGCTATAGATGGAAAAGGCAAACAAAAGTAAGGAAACAATATCTGATACTCCCCAGTCCAATCTTTTTTAAATTTTCTGCCTCTTTTGCTGTAGAGAATTAGTGGTAAGGAAGGCTCAGAGTTGCTATTCGGTTGGAGAGAGAATTTTACTTTTAACAAACATGACAGGAAAAGAACATGATAGGTTATATTAATGAAAAGGTGATGTGCTGAAGAACATTTGACTCCTTTATAATTTTTCTATACATAAACTCTTCCATAGTTTTTTAAATATATTATTTTTTCCTTCCAAACTCATTTCACAAACCCAGTCTCTTCATGGTAGATAGGAAACACTGGAATAGTGGATTTAGTCTGGTGAGAAAAAACGCAGATTAATTGCACCATGTCTGATAATGACTATCGAAAGCTTTAATGACAATATGTCTTCAAATCCTATACTTCTAAAATAGCAATGATAACCTTGCTCCATCATTCATGATATGAAGTATTTTATGATTTTCACTTCCATTAGTCTGCCTCCTCCATCCTCATGCTGTTTGCCACGTGCCTGTGTCTCTTAAAATGGCCTTGCAATAGTTTCGGATGTGTCAATTTCAGGTTCCAGGTATTGACAGACTCAAGATACCTGAATAACAGGAGGTAATTATGCTTAATTTACAGACCAAGGTTAACCAAGACACATACAGTTCTGAAGATAGCAGGTCTACAGGGGTTTGTAAGACCTTCTAATATTGTTAAAGTCAAGACTTTAAGCACTGCTGTTCTCTTCCATAACCAAGGGGCTGGACATAAAAGAGGATCTTGAATTTACATCAGTCGATTAAAAGTTCTGCAAGCAAATGAAGGAATATAAGTAGCCTTCATGTTCTCAGGAGCAGGTTTTGGATTGCTTTTTGGTTTGGGGATTTTTTTTGGTTGTTTTTCTCATTTGAAGAAATAAGAGAAAAGCTGTGTAGTTTTCAACTATGGTGTGTCTTTGCTTTGCAGTGGAATAGGTGAAAAGTTTCAATAACTTTTCACTCATGGATAGAGTCAACCAACCCTGTGTTTATTCTAGCAGATGAATTTACCAAAAATCCCTTTTCTGGCACCGAAGCCAACTGGCACAGCAGCCAGTGTCCCCATAATTTAATATCTTTGTATACATAAGGGCTATGAGTACTAGAGTTATGAGCAACCAGCTTGTTTTCATCCAGTTTGATGGTTTAACCGGAAAACCAAGACAATAAGTTACGAATTTGCTATCGTAGAATCACAGAATGGTTAGAGTTGGAAAGGACCTTGAGGTCATTTAGCTCAAACCCCCCTGTTATGGGCATGGACACCTCACACTAGACCAGGTTTCTCATGGCTCTGTCCAACCTGGCCTTGAGCACTGCCAGTGATGGAGTATTCACAGATTTCTTGGGCAACTTGTTCCAGTGCTTTACCACTCTCACAGTAGAGAACTTCTTCCTTATATCTAACCTGAACTTCCCCTATTTAAGTTTGAAACCATTACCCCTTGTCCTATCACTACAGTCCCTGATGAAAAGTCCTCCTCCAGTGTCCTTGTAATTTCTCATGAGTGTTTCTTCAGGTGCTTTTTGATTTTGAGGTTGGGTTTTTGGTTGTTTTGGGGGGGTTTTTGTTTTGGTTTGGCTTGGTTGGGTTTTTTTTAGGTTGTTTGGTATTTTTGGGGGTATTTTGTTTTGGGGTTTTTTTTCTTCTTTTTTAGAAATAGATAAGGAAATGAGATTGTCTTTGTGGCTCAAATCACAATTAAACTCCTGTCTTAAACTCAAATGTCACATAAAACTCATTACAAACTAGTTTATTTTTCTCAATTTATAAATGCTAATCTAAAATGCTAAAATATGGATCATAGTTGCCTCAAGCTTCTGCTTTGCTCAGTAGCACAAACCAAGTATTTCCAGGGGATAGTTTAGAGCGCAGATTTCCAAAAAAGCAGCTCTGATGACTCTAGGACTGAAGTTCACAAGTACCTCCTGTCTGGAAAATCACGGAAGCTCGTTTTTCTTTTTATCAGCATTTGCACAAACAGTGTAGAGTCTTTAAAACATAAAACAGGTCTTTTGGTCGTAACACTAGTTTCCAGTCCATTTAGCTTAGCATTCCTACTATGTATGTCCATGAAGAAAAGCTGCCAGAAAATTATTGCCTGTCAAGGACTAAAAGGATCCAAATTGCTAGTGTCTGATTATAACTTTAAGTTTATGAAATTGTGAAAAGCCTTCTAAACCAGTTTGCTACACATTCTTAAATGCAATCTGTCTGCTTATATCATTTTGCAATCTTTACTGCATTTATAAACTTTTTTTATATATATTCTATACGTAAGCAAATTCTGTTAACTGCTGTGACTGATATCTATATTCACATTAATCATGTGTGAATAGTTCAGCACAAAAAGGTACTATGAAGACTGTTTGGAGTCACTGGAAGAGAAATAATCTGCAGGGTTTTTTTATCACCGATTCTTTCCTCTAATACAGCACTTGCTGTATGAAGAAAAAAAAATGTTGAATGTGTGCATTGCAGACAGTGTTTTCCTGGCTGAGGTGAAGTGGATCTGCATTTCAATCTCCTTCCTTACCACCTACAGTGGTTGAAATTTTGTCACATGTAACAAGGCTATATTCACGCTTACCTTTGTCTGTGAAAGGAAAGCAAGAATAGAAAGGTCTTGAGGAAAGAACTAAAGAAACCTTCTAATAAATTTCAACTCCAGACATTATGCAGCTCCAGAAAAGAAATGAAACCACTCAGCAAGATACACAGTAACAATCAGAAGGTAAACTTTTTGGCCCCAAAATAAAGGAATTAAATGAATCTCTTTCTTCTAGGGCTAGGGATAAGCCTTTGAGCACAAAGAGATGGGAAGACAAACCGTATCAGAAATGACTTAAGGGTCAGAGTTCTTACAGTTAAATTTAAATGCTTGCAACTCAGATATTGTCATTTAAGTTAGTTACTCTTTGTTCCTATTAAAGGCAATGAAGGTAAATAAGCGTTTATATATCACACCCATCCTTAAGAAGATGCTTAAATGAATCAGTTTACAGCAAACTAGAAGGATCAGTCTCTTTTCTCTCTCTGCTAACCGTACAGCTTAGTCAAATAGATTATGTTACACGTCAACTTTGAAGGCATAAAATGATAGGTAACTCTGGTGTTGAATATTTCCTGTACACAGGAAGAGGAAAGCTGGAGAATTGCAAGTCAGCTGGGACTTGCTTTGATCCATGTTGACAAGAGGCATGGGGCAGTTGAATGCCAGATAGAGCAACAAGTAAGTTTGTGTCCACCATATGGGTTGTAGCTCACATCTGATCTGCGCCAAAGCACATGTCCAGGCAAAGATAATATTAGGAACAAATAAGTTTGAAGAGAACTTCAGATTTGTTCTTAACAGAAATTGAAATGAGAGATTGGTAACTAAAGTTTGGTTTTAGACTTGGTGATGAAATGCTTTTAAAATCCAGCCCTGAGTCTAAACCAAAGCTGCTGTATAGGTTCCCTGCCTGTAACCTTGTAATTGTATTCTCAGGTGTTTATGAAACAAGATAATAGTTCTGTTGACATAATTTTGTTGATAACATAGATAATATCTATCTTCTCTTTGAATCTTAACTGTGTCATTTTGGGTTTTAGACCAGTAAGAGTAATAAGTAAGGAGGACTGCAGTGTTTTATGATACTATAATCTTGTTGGGATAACTGCCTTAATTGGCTCCCCAGATTCATTTATAGTTGTAATGTAGCTGAAACCTTGGAGATTTCTGGACACATTGTTAATAAACCTTGAAATATAAATATTTTATAAGGCTTCAGAAATAGCTCACAAATATTTTTGCTCAATGAGTAGCCCTGTGAGGTACATGTTAGGACCATATTTTAAAGACTGCATTCTCAACTTTGAAGAATACAGACTACTATTTTTTCCTGTTTTCAGAGTTAAGCCAGGTGGTGGAGATCACAGTTTGGTGGTGTAAGTATGAGATTCAGCACAGGCTGATGTTCTGTGATTGGAACTATTGCTTACGGCAGTGTAGAAGGATGAGTTTCTGTTTACTTGCATAGCAGTAAACTTGTTTCTGTCACAAAAAAGGGGAAAGGGAAGTGAAAATGGAAATGGAAAGGGAAAGGGAAAGGTAAGGCAAGGCAAGGCAAGGCAAGGCAAAGTAAGGCAAGGCAAGGCAAGAGTAAATTTAAAGTTTGTGAAGTTTTGACCAAAAATTTAGCAAATGTGCTTCATTGCAGCCTAGTTTTTTTCTTTTGGCACCTTGTTTGATATCTGAGTCACCTGATGTGAAATATAAGAATGTTCTTTTCCTCCTTTTTTTTTTTTGTCTTCCTCTCGATTCCTCTCCCCTACTGTGTACTTACACATTTTACTTCATGCCTCATTAGGGCGTCGAGTCTAAACAGCCAGCTGGATGTGCCTGGCCTGTGTATGAGCATCCCTGCATCATTGTTCTGATCACTAATGCTGCTCCCTCTCTCCCCTTTGAAGCTGCTCCAAAGGAACTTTATCCCTCTGTTCCAGCTGCCATTTCATTAAGCCCTTGCTTCACAGGATTTTCCACAACCATTGACACATCTGAGCAAGGATGTAGCCATTAAAATAATGCAGGAAAGAAAGAAAAAAGAAAAAAAAAAAAAAAAAAAGAAGAGAGAACCGTTCTGAAGAGAAAATTGAAAAGGTGTACAAGATATTTAAGAAATAAAAGGCCAGGTATAACCAATTTCTCACTGTTCCTTGTTGCTCACCCCCTCCAAACTCTCTCTCTTTTCCTTCTTTTTTTCTTTCTTCCATTTTTCCTTCCTTTTTTCCTTCCTTCCTTCCTTCCTTTTCTCCATCCTTCCTTCCTTCCTTCCTTCCTTCCTTCCTTCCTTCCTTCCTTCCTTCCTTCCTTCCTTTCTTGCCTTCTTTTCTTGTCTTCCTTTCTTTTTCTTTCTTTCTTTCTTTTCTTTTCTTTTCTTTTCTTTTCTTTTCTTTTCTTTTCTTTTCTTTTCTTTTCTTTTCTTTTCTTTT
>JANRGW010052355.1:0-18337 GCA_024733675.1 Psilopsiagon aymara | reverse complement strand
GTCCCTGCCCATGGCAGGGGGGTTGGAACTGGATGATCTTGAGGTCCTTTCCAACCCAAACTATTCTATGATTCTATGTTTAACTTAAATTGTGCCTACACAGGCACAACTGAGTACAAGGATACTGATTTGAAGCCATTTAGCATGAAAAGCATGACAAACTACTTGCTTATGACTTGTCTATATGGAGAAATGCCTTGTAAAAGAAACATTCTGTAACAAATCTAATCCAACCCTATTACTCAGCTGAAGCTGATGCTGACTTTACATCAGTCCACCTCGTGTTGTTTCTGTTCTTGGGCATTGCCAAACACGAGGTCGGTTTCAAAACTTAGGCTCGCACTGTAAGGACCAGTTCTCCAGCAAAGATGGATCAGGGAAACACTCCTGTGAGGTTCTTGCTCTCAGTAGTGTAACCAGCATGCAGTCAAAGCTCCTTTCCTTGAGACAGGGCAGTCTGTCCTGAGAACTCCTTTCTGGGTTTGGTGTTTGCCTTGTGTTCCTCTGTGTTCTGCTATGTTGTTGTTATAAAGCTGATTATTTGATCATCTCAGATGACAACAAATACAGCTTTTGCTATATGGTTTATATATGATCCTCAGTGTGTGAACCCTGAGGTATATAGTAGGTATTGTTTACAATGTACAAAAAAATCCCACAAAACCAAAGGAGGAGCTGATCAGAAGCGGTATCAGAGCATCACTTCTGCTGAAAACGATGATTGGAGCAGTGGCAATCAGTCAAAGCCAGAAATTGAATCCAAAATACCAATAGTTTAGTCTAAGGATGTGTTCACTTAACTAGTAATTTGCAATAGACAGAAGAATATCAAATACCTGCTCAGAAAAGACAGAAGACAGTTGCCTTTACTATGGAAGGTATATACCCAAGAAATCATTCTTAATGTTCATTCTGGATGCTTTCCTGTGTAGTGAAATCCTTGCGTGAACAGAACAGTGGCAGTAGTAGCATTAACTTGTGTAGGCACACATATCCTAATTAATTTGCAGAGATGAGAAACAGCTTCGTGCCAAATAATATCTGAAACATGAAGAGGCCATGCCAAGCTGGGAAGCTAAACACCAAAACTGAGTACAGTCAAGCTTGATTTGGTGTGGAGGGGTTAGGAGCTGAACCACTCTCCTAAAACATGGAGAAGTAGTCAAAGGCTAGTGGGTAGTAGTGAAGGGCAAAGATACTTTTAATACTGTTTTCATTAAGGAATGATGATCATTTGTGCCATGCAGTCTTACTTTAGGTATGTCTTTACCTTTAAACAGCTTATCATTAATACTCTCAGATTTTACATACTGCTCATGCAAAAGTCCCTTCGAAATTGCTTTTATCTGCTGTATTTATGGTGTTGATTTCACTGCATGTCATCTCCTTTCTGTTCTTCTCTTTAGAACTCACAGCGTTGAAAGCCTAAGTGAGTGACAAAGTTCTGCAGGCTCACACAGTATCTACTAATCCATGACATTGTTCTGGGTTCTTAACATTATTTTTTTAGGCTGAGAATTGACTCTTTGAGAGAATCACTTTTTCCATGCACAACTAAGGACAGAGTGTCTACAGGCTTTGATATTTTTGCTCTGGAGTTTGCATACTCCAAATCACATTCTGCTTATGTGAAATTCCATTGTTCCAGTACTGATGCATATTCAACCATGTTTTGTAACTCCCGGAGATGTAAATCAAGAGTTGAAAGCAGGCATGGAGAGGAAAGGATACTATTAGAAGGTGTATCTTCCTGTGCATTTTAATGCATGCTGCTTTGTGCCAAAGCCATGATGTTCTCTTTTTTCAGCCCTTTACTGCAGCTTCCCTGAACTTGACCAGGTCTTTTGTGATCCCCCCTTGGGCCTTTCTTATGGGGGGGGCGGGGGGAGGGAAGCTTAATAGCTGGCCTGTATGATTAATGTAGAAAGTACAGGAATAGTATCAGGAAAAATTATTAAGTATCCCCTGGCATTCAACTGCAGACAGGATCTTGGCTAGGGAAACACGACTTCTTAGTTAAGAAGGGAAAAATGTCTGCACGTGACTCATAATCTCAAGAGCCTTAATTTACGGGAATACAGTTGCGGGCTCACTAGTGGATGCAGTAACTTTCCTGCTGCTTCTTCTTTCTTTAGGAACACTCTGAAAACAGTTTGGGAAAGTAGCTGTGTGCACCTAGATTTCTACTGGAATCTCCTAATCCTAAGCAAGCAGGTAAACTTTTCTCTTTGATGAATTGAAGTTTAAAATGAAGCCTACCTGGAGAATCCTCAGCACAACTGTGCAGTCCCAGCCCCTGAAAGTTTATGGGTTTTGGGTTTTTTCCATATTTTTTTTTAAGTTAAATTCTTACTGAATGTGCATCATCGACAGCTTTAATCACGCTGAGGAATACAGACCTGGACCGGAGAGTGGTTTTATATTCAGTGTGCTAAGTAGACTCAATATTAGTAGGCAGAGATCTGTAATATCAAGTTTGAGCTGCCAGTCGTGTCACCTTAACTAGGAGAGCCTGAAAGTGTATCTTTCAAGTGGTGGATGTGTGGAATGAGACTTGGAAATCTATTGTCTACTGGGTGTTTCTATTTTATACCGGTATCCTGTCCCATCCGACCTCCCCAGCTGTATGAAGCTGCTGTCTCCTGATCACTCATTTGCATTTCTGTATACTAATACTGAACCTTCCTAAGCTGAAGTTGTTGTTGATGTATACATGTGTTCAGCAGTGTAATCAAGTACTTATTAAACAATTTTAAACCATTTTCTAAATACTATTATTATATTGTCATAGTATGACAACTCTGTACTTTTTTTTCTGAAGAAATACATTATTTTTTAAGTCTGTCTTAGCATTATCAGGACATAGATATGGCTGGGTGTTTTTTTTCCTCTGGCTGGCATTTTTGAATGACTCTCTTAAACACCGTGTGTGTATTTGAGCATTAAATCCAAAAGAGCTAACAGAAGATGGACACGTTCCAAAGACTGTTCTCACCTTCAAAATGTTAGCTCAGACTTCTGCTAAACTCTTCTTCCAGTGGCTCAGTTTTCTGTTCTTAGTTGTACTAAATGTCAGGTTTTCTATGACAAAAGCTCAGTCCTGTTCCTGTGGTTGTATTTCCATCTGGATTATCTTCCCCTCCATAAATCCTTAAATCGTAAAGCTCCCAGAGATGGAATTATTTTTCCCTACTATACTAAACATCAGCAGTATCATCTGGTTCATTATCAGTGTGATCTCTTAACAAACCAGTACTTCAGTGCTATTGTTATTACACAGTGGAGTCCTGCAGAATTCTTACCTTCTCTGCTCCATTACTATTTGTAAAGAGAAGCTTTTGCTGTAAGCATTAGATTTATTAAGTGACTGCTGTCAAAGATGAAAACACCTTTTTACTTCAACGTAGGGATCAAAATCACGAGGTGTAAAATCTGTTACAAATGTGGGGAATTTTCCAGTGTTGTGGTGCCTTTAAAGCCGAGTAGCTGCAGTGGTGCTTTTTCACTGGGGATCTATTCTGTTATTGGAATACATTAATTCAGCTCTTTAAACCAGGACATCTTTCATACAGGGATAGCAAAACATCTTTAGAGTTTTTTGGATTCCACTTTGTGTTACTACTTAGTCCAGCATTGCTGAACTGTAAAACCAGCTGCTTGTAATCTTTGTGCATCAGAAATGCATTTAAAAATGTAATTCAACCCGTCATTCAAATACAGAGATCAGTCTCTTTCTTCCCAAGTGACTTGGTGAGTCACTACAGGAGAATCACAGAATAATGTACATAAGCAAGAGTTGTCAGTCCTTTAAATGTTGAGGTTGTAAACCCCAGTGCTGTATCTGCTATGCAGTTGAATGGTTTCCAATAGAGGGACTGTAGCGATAGGACAAGGGATGATAAGTTCAAACTGAAACAGGGGAAGTTCAGGTTAGATATAAGAGAGAAGTTCTTTACTGTGAGGGTGATGAGGCACTGGAATGGGTTGCCCAAGGAAGTGGTAAACGCTCCATCCCTGGCAGTGTTCAAGGCCAGGCTGGACAGAGCCTTGGGCAGCATAGTCTAATGTGAGGTGTCCCTGTCCATAGCAGGGGGTTGGAACTGGGTGAGCTTAAGGTCCTTTCCAACCCAAACCATTCTGTGATTCTATGAGTTGATGATAAAGGGGGCTTCACTGTCTGATAGAGAAGAAGTGAACCACTTGGGGAGCCTGATGAATGCACCTAGGAATAACTTCTCTGTATTGAGAGGAAATGCTGGATGTGGAGAAAACTGCCAGAAAACTTCCGAACTTACAACAGAGCTCATTGAACTTTATCAAAGATGGATTTCTCAAGCTCAGATTCACATCCTTTAAGATGTTCTCTTTCTTTAGCCCTCAGTATATGTGTTGAAGAATCCAATATTGCTATTCTTCAAAAGAAGGGAAAAAAATCCTAGGACTCCCCTTACCTCAGAGTTAGCATGGTCAGGATAAGCGCAGCGTAGTTCATGATCATACTAATATTGCAATTTATAATAGGAGATGTCTTTGTAATATGCATTAGGAACTATTAAAAAAAGGGGGGGGGGGGCAGAGAGAAATGGCCACAGAGTGGTGTTTTAAACATCTTACAAAGCAGATTGAAACCTTTAGAGTCAAAGAAAATCAGATTAATGTTGTGAATCTTCTTACTTCCCACCCCCCAAAAGTTACTGAAGTGCTCATCAATACCAAGTTTCTTTGGGGATTTACCAAAATGAACTTGAATTTCAACCCAACTGAACTTAACGTGCTTCTAAGCTTTACAAAAGTCTTCACCACAAAAATGTGCAAGTTTAAAAATCCTCATGATTTGTGAGGACTTGCTACCCCCTTGAACTATTGATAAAAGCAAATCCTGTTTGATTGCAGCTCGCTTGCTGCAACCTGATCTGTTAATGTGCAGACCACCGGGTTTTGTCTCTAATTTGGAATACTGATTCAGTTATCTGACTCTGCAAACATCTGGGAGCCTTTCTGTAGAAATACGATGAGCTCCTTCTTCTTTTAGCAATAACCCATTGAATGTCCAAAGTCTTCCCTTTTTATCTATCTGCAACTTCAGCAACCTCCTATCTTTCTCCAGGCAGTGTTAGTGTTGCTTGTTGAATTAAACAGAGGGTTAAGATGAACTGGGGGAGCACACGGTCTCTTACAGCTCGATGCTGGTGCCTTGAAGTGAGCGGTTTAGAAGCAGTTTATCTAGGAAGCCTGGTTCATCTCTATCATCCCTGCTCGCTATCTGTGAGGGAAAGGCTGGGAAGGCTACTTCAAGAATTGCCCATGGTATAGGTTTAGAGCATGCGATACCACTGCTGTAGCCCCCACTGCCCCCTCAAGATGTGGTGTGGCTTTTCTTATATAAATAAAGGTCCAATTCCTATATGGGAATGAATGCAGCTGTGATTTCTCCCCACCTGCAAAGTACAATTGGCTTCAGAAAGGGATAAGGGTCAATGTTCAGACAAATCTTCCTCTTCTTCAGTAAAGTCACTATTTCTTCCTTAGAGCAAAGAATGACCCTGGCCTCCCTCCCTTCCTCAGCCACATACTCTTTTATGGCTACTTATAAATTGTTCAAAGAAGGGTGCTTAAAGTAAGTGCCGAAGCATGTTGCCATCTGGTAGACAGAAACTCACCCTAACCTCCTTTAGTCAAGTGATCAGTGTGACCGTTAAGTATTACGCAGAATCTGGACTTTATCCGTCTGTATCCCTTCCTACTGCATCCGAGCATCACTCTGCGCTCGCCCGCGGCTGCAGGCGGGGGCTGGCTGCACGGCGCTGCTGCACCTTTTGGGTTTGAGCTAGGGCAAAACGTAGCGGGTTTAGTGCTGCCGCGCAGTGCGCGCCGCGTGGCCCTGTGCTCCGCCGGAGCCCCGTTCCCTGTGCAGCCCGGTGGTGCCGCGGGAGCGGGCAGTGTTTCCCGCTGTTAGCAGCGAGGGCGAGCCGGGTGCGGAGCCGGAGGACCCGCCGCTCCCTCCCCGTTCCCTCCCGCCTCCGCGGGTCTCGTTCACTCACCGGCAAGACAAGGAGGAGGACGGGGACCGGCTTCCAGGCGCTCCTGCGGGCTCGGGCAGCCCGGGCCGATGGGGGGGGGGGCAGCGGCAACCGTGCTCCGCCGTGCTCCTCAGCTTCGCGCCTTCAGCTGATTGCCTTCAGCGGGCAGTCGGGTTCCGGGGCTGTGCCGGGCGGGACTGTCCCGCCCCGTTCCGACCCACCACATCCCCGCACGCCGCGGCAGCCGCCGCTACCCTTCTGCCACGGCTCAGCTTGGCGCTGGACCCCACGCACTGACTGCCTGGGGTAGCAGAGATGGTTTCCATCGCTAGCGGTGGAGTGGTGTTATCCCGAGGTAACACCAGGAGGCTGAGGAGGAACAGAAGTCAAATCCCAACTGCGATCGCCCCAGCACTTGCTCTACTCTCAGAGGCATCGCTCTGGCTCTGCAACGAGCAAGTGTTCTGAAGTAGCTCGGTACGGGGCAGGTTTTTGTAGCGGAGCCGTCTTACCAAACTAGTTGAAGACTGGGCAAATCTCAAATGTAAATTTGAGATCTACAATCCATCATCATTGCAATCTCATCTTTGCCTATTTTAGCCAAACTGTTGATTTGTGACTTATGTAGGTCCAATACATCTGCTTTGTATTAAACATACGCACAGGAGTTGGTTTTTTATAAAGGAAAGCAACTAACTTACCAATTTTGACTCCTTCATTTGAAGTCGTGCTTTCCCCTCCCCCCCTTTTTTTAAATGTCTAGAAATATGCTGCACAAAACTCTGTACAGACTCAAAAGGAATGTTTTGTTGTGTCTTACATGAGTCATAAAGGATTCGTGCCATGTTGCCTTTTACAAAGAGCATTGTTGTGCACTTAGTAACCGTGTTGTCTGTAAAACCGGTGCAGAATACAGCAAACCTTGCATAATTTTCTCCCTCCAGTCCCCCCCTCCATGGACTGACAGGAAACCAGGGGGAAATCCCCATGTTCCTGCCCTCAGTCTAGGGGAATAATATCCTTTGCCAGAACATGCACCTCTGTCAGTGTAGAAGTGTTATAAACTACTTTCCTGATGCCAGTAAGGCCATCTTTTTGCTCTTGAATACAGTGTTTGCTAATCCATTTTAATAATGATAAAGACAATTTATGAAATGTATGCTTGGGTCTTCTTTAAATCACCCTCTCATGTGGACCTTTGGTCCTGCAGGTGGTCAGAGCAATCCTGGGCAAAAAACCTTCTCTATGCTGGTGTTGGGCAACACCTGAAGCATGGTGAGAGGCTTTACACGGGAATAGGGTTCTGCTAGAGATGAAGACCCCTTCGAGTTCATGCCTGTTACCTGGGCAAGAGGTAGACACGATAACTTTAATCTATATACATGTTAACATCTAGCTAATGCTCATGCTTAGACCAGCCCAGACTAGAAACTTCTGACCATTTGCCCTATCCCTGGCAGTGTTCAAGGCCAGGTTGGATGGGGCTTGGAGCAAGCTGCTCTAGTGGAAGGTGTCCCTGCCCATGGTATGGGGTTGGAACTGGATCAGCTTTGAGGTCCCTTCCAACCCAAACCAGTCTGGGGTACTAGGATTCTATGACCATATTCTGCAGTCTTTCCCTCAGTGAGAATGGTAATTTGAATATCTTCTCTACTCATACCTTAAACTTCACTAAACTTGTCAGTAAGAGCTTAGTATCTGTAAATTTTCATCTCTGACTGAATTTAATCAACGGGTTCAAATTTACTAAAGAGAAACAGGCAGACTTTGCAGTTGGATGAAAGTGGAGGCACAAATAAGGGAAAGCTCAAGCTGTGGCTTCTAGAAATGTTAAAAAATGACATTAGGTACTAGCTAAGTAAATTAAATCAGTCCTTGCTTTTATAATTCTGGAAATACTTGGCCTCTGAATATACTTACTTCCAGGCTTGGTGCTTTATCTCTTGACCTGCTTCTCAGGAAAATTCAGGATTCTCTTATTTTTCCGCTGGACTCGTATCTGGGGAGTTATCTCATGATTGTATTTCGTGGTAATTTGGCTGGAACACAGTCACTGTATTTCATTGTATTTACTGCAGCTCATGATTGTATTTCATGATAATTTGGCTCAATGCTTCCTTGGAAAGAATGAGCTCAATTTGCTAATGTAGGAAAATGTCTTTACTAGGGTTATACTTCACATAAATAAAGGCTGAGGTAACAAGGTAGTAGGTAGTTAAACTGCGAACAAGGATAGTGAGCTCTGTGGAAGAAGAAGTGCGTGGCAGCTATGTCAGTATAAAACTGTAATAGAACAGTTCTCTGGGCCGTTTTCAAATCTCAGGTATGTGTGATCAGAGCCATCCCCCCTCTCCAGTTCTGATCTCACTGAGTTTACCTCGCAGGGGAGCCTTATCCTCCACCAAGTGTCATGTACTGGGAACACTGGTTGTCACATGCTTTGAGCTCCTGTGCATCTCTTCTTGGGTTTTAGGACTTTATCATTAACAAGAGAGCAGTGATGCTACAGAGAATTTGATCTTTGTTAAGAGAGCAAAATACATTCAGAAGAACATTAATAGTTTAGCAGATAATATTGAACGTACTAATCTATTCTCTGATTAAAACCTGTTGCTTCCTAGTAGTGCTCACAGAGTATCTTTACGGATGACAGTATCCCCTGTACCGCCACAGATTTGAAGGTCATTCTGGCAAATCCAGTAATTTGTCAAGGTTTGTTTTCCCATTAAGTGCTGTCTGTGTTGTAGAAAAAACTCTTTCCTTCTGCACAATATCAGAAACTTTCTATTATTCCTCATTTTTTTGCCGATACTTATTTTATTGTAATCTTATTTTGCATACCTTGTGCACACATGCAGTGTAAATGATCTTGTCACAATTCAGAAGTGTTCTAAGTGATACTAAATCAGAACATTATTTATTAATAACTCTTAACACTGAGTTGCTACCAGAAGCACCTATGGTAATAGTGAGGGTTTCTTCTCATTTGGATAAGGACAAGTATCCTTCTGATAGTTAAAAGGATACTATGTAAAGGTGGTCTACACTTTGTCACTAACTCCTTGCTATTATGTCAGTAGTTACTGCTGCATGTAGCTTTCAACAAGCTAATTATGTCTTAATAAAGATCTACTGCATGACCAAGGAATAAAATTTAAGACCTGTTGTGCAGTTGAAGCTCCCTCTTCACCTCTGGTTTAGGCAATGTGAGGTTTACCCCTTCAGAAATTCAACACCAGACATGCTGACCAAATCTTAACTTGGCTGTTGAGAAGTAAGGTGAAGAAGTCTGAAGGAGATCCACTGTGTTCCAGACACGTGAAGTGGAATGAGCATGATGTGGCTTTTCATTCTCAGCAGTGCTATGTATCACCACTGTGTACAGAATACTCAGCTGATCTGTGCATAACTTTCTCCACATATGCAAAGGAAGTAATAACTAAAAATGAAATTGCTACATAGATGTGGAGTGTTTAATATGGGGCAATCTTTCACTTATTACCTGTGTGGCCAGTTAATACAGGTATAATGTATCTTGCAGCTTGCCCTTATGCAAGGGTGGCAACCAGCTTTGCCTTTGAAGGATCACTCTTAGTTTTACAACAGTGAGTGGCCCAAGGAGTGTGTACTGTTATGTCTATGGCTTGATTTCTGAATGGTGCAGTTGGGGCTCTGGTATTCTCTTGAGAAACAGGGGAGTAAAATAGAAAAGATACAGCTAGAATTGAGACTATTCCCTTTGCTAATCACACTGTAATTAAGTTTTATCTATTTTTGGATAGTCTTACAGTGCTGCGTTCTGTGAAAGAGAGCACTGGGGCAGAAATGCAATTCCCATTATGGTTTCAACATGCTGGGTACATATGGGAATTTTTTGTGGAAGTGTAAGTCATTATCCTACCTGTCCGTTTGGGTGGTCAGGCTTTCAGCTTTAGGCCAAACACATTTGAACTGGAAAGTTTAACTTGAAGTTCCTAAGAATACTGTTAAAAACTTCACTTAACAGTCTCAAAGGGCTGTGCTTTGGGAAGATTTCCCTGGGAATCTCAAAATAGGCATCATCACCAAACACTTGAGAAACTGGCTGCTGTGACTGTGAAACTGCCTGATTTTGGTCTTGTAGATTGTGACAGGCACTTATGATAAAGAGGGAAATGAATTCTATTTTATAAACATGCTCAGGGTTCCTTTATGCTTACAGTGGATGATTTATCCTGGAACAGGATAAAGCAAAGCTGTTAGAGAAACTGAGCAGTAAAGATAAAACAATCTAGATATGAAACAGGCTTCTAGTCCTCAAAAGGGCTGTATCATGCTACGAGGGTTGAATATGTGTCAGCCATAACCAGGGGAGGAACATCAGAAGATGAAAGGGAGTGTTGACATTTTAAAGCTCCTTGGAGTCTAAAGAAGGGGAGAAGCACTTTGCTGAAGGGCAGAGGTTTTGTATTTATCCAGCAGGAAGACTCACAGACATTCTGAGCCTGTGAGAGACCAAAAAGTCTGCCCGTTCCCTGTACTTGGTCATCCACCTCCCAGTGGGTAGTAGATGTTCGTTTAACTGAGCTGTCACACCCTAGTCTCTCAGTACCAGAATCAGAAATGTATTTGCTTTCTGTGCCCTATACAGTTGTGGCAAAGGAAACTCGTAGAAATGGTGCTTAGAAGGAGCCGCTAGAGGCCATCTAGTCCAGCCTCCTGTCCAAGTGGGACTAATGCCACTCCTGGCTCTGGTCTGTCATGGCCTTGCTTAGTCAAGGCTTGGAAGTCTTGCTCTAGGGGCAGAGATTCTACCTCTCTGGACAGGTTGCTCAAGTGGTGCACATCTCTCCTAGTGGGAACTTTGTGGAGAAACCAAATGTTCAGGCACTTAACAGAAAGAGATTATGGTGCAAGACACTGAAAAGGGTTATAATGCAATTAAATATGAAAAGATTAATTTTTTCAATTGGAAAAAGGTTATACTAAACAATATTAGATTAATTCAGAGGCATGTTGCACATTCATCATGGTTTGTCTTCATCAGGTTTGTGCAAGAAAAGTTGGACTCTTAGTTTTAAGCAAAAGCTCCTGTAATGTTATCATGCCATTTGGAAACTGATCCCATTCTGTATGTTGAGGTCAAAACCTTAATACGGGTACGGGCACTTCGTACGTTTTCTTTGAAAGATATGATAAACTGAAGTCCACACATCAGCTGTAGTAGGATGCATTCAATGGGAAGTGATGAATATTTGGTGAAAATCAATAAATAAATAAGGAATTCTGGTAAATGCTTGTTCAAGGTCACTGCTTCTTAGGTGGAAAAAGAAATAGTGGAATCCATGACAATGAATAAGTTATTAAAGTGAAAGAATATCTTGGGTAACACCAGGTTTTTTTCCTGGAGAGCAGGCAGTAAGTCTCTTTCAGAAAACAAAGAAGTTTTAGTAAATCTAAATTGAATGGAGAGAAATAGAAAGCTAAAACATTTGTGTGTGAGGTTGATTGTCTTGTTATGTGGCTAAGTATTAAAATACGGTGCTCAAAACCATACTTTCATCATGAATTCCCTATTTCAAGTGGTGTCTTAAACCTCTCTGCATAGTTTGGGGGTAGCTGGGAGCCAGGAAACACTGTTGACTTGCGAATCATGATGGTGTCTGATATGCAATTGGACTCCCAGAACAAGCCTGTTCAGGAAGCTGGAACAAAATTTCACTGTCGTTAGTGTCTTTGGTGTTTTTCAACGCATTCCAAACTTTGCCACATGGACCACTTGGGGATAGAAAGCGGAGGGACTGAACCTCTCTCTTCCAGACCCTTCATCTTCTCTGTTGTTAAGGAACATCATCCAAAACTAAAAGATCCTATCTGACTGATGGCAAGTCATTTCCTAATGAAAATGTCTCTGTCTTCCATACATGTATGTAGAGATGCACATACAGGTTATGGGCTCTGTTTTCAGCAATAGAGATGAGATTAGGGGTTTTCAGGCTGCGTCAGAAGGTACAAGAAAAATCAGTTTCCAAACCATGGTTGCATTGTGGAAGCTTCCAAAGGAGAAAGCTAAACTTACACCAAACTTTGTTCTTTAAATCTGTGATGATCCAATGTATTCCTTGTAGTTTCTGTGAAGACTGTAAACAGGCGGAGGGGTGGGTTGTTGGGTTGTTTGTTTGATGTTTGGTCACCCATAAAAATAGATTATGCTTAATAATGCTTCTGGGAAGAGCTGATCCAACACACTGGCAGGAAGTCATCTGCATCTCCGCTTCAGAGCTTTTAACACTTGGCTCTGCTGGAAACACATTTCCAGAAATGCTGTGCTTCAGAATGCTGTTTCCTCCTGTATTTCTTTATTTCTGATGCGTATCAACTGAACATTGGCTTTGTGTTAGCATAATTGGCAACAGAAATGTTATTTATTCCCTGCACACCGTAACTCTTAATGTAGGTAATTCTCCATGAATTTTACCAACACATGCAGATTGCTGTTGGCCTATTTGTCTCTGTGGATGAATACAAGCTAGCTGGTTGTCCTGTTGTCAACTGGGATAGAGTCAATTTTCCTGCTAGTAGCTGGCACAGTGCTGTGGTTTCGGTTTAGCCTGGGAATAGTGGTGGTAACACATTGATGTTTGCGTTGTTGCTCAGCAGACCTGACCTAACCAAGGGCTCATCACTGCCCCAGGCCCTGCTAATGAGGAGGGGCACAAGGAGCTGGGAGGCAGCAGAGCCAAAGTGACCTGAAGTGGCTAGAGGGGTATTCCAGACCACAAAATATTGTTTCTCTTTTCATTACAATTATATTCTGATTATCTTATTTCAGTTATTAAACTGTTCTTATCTCAGCCCACAGGATTTACCTGCTTCCCAATTATCCTCCCCATCCCAGGGGGGTGTGTGGGGTAAGCAGGCAGCTGCCTGGTACTTTAGTTGGCAGCTGGGGTTGAACCGCAGCAGAGGAAAATCCAACTGTTTTCATTAGCAGGGTGCCAGTATTAAGAGGAAAGGAAATTAATTTAGTTCCTGAAGGAACTTGGAGGAGATGAAACTTGAGTCCAGTTTTGTTCACTGAATTCAGTAAGAGAAACTGAGTTGTTTCTCAAAGGAGATAGAGTTTTAGGGATGAAAGGACCATGTGGTTGCTTCCTCCTCCTCCCCACTTTCCTTTGTGAAGTTTCTGTGAAGCTTGTCATCTTGGATGTTGCGAGATAGTCCTTACTTCAGGAAGTTCAGCATGTAGTGGATGTGTGTGTGTGCGAGTACAGCATGAGATTATATATACATGTACACATGTTAATTCTGAATGATATCTTCAGGAATGAGTATGTAGTGAATTATATGGACCTGATAGGAGAGCGCACTTATTTTTGATGTCTTCACACTCTCCTAACCTCTTTTCAGCAGAAAGGGACTGTATTTCCTGCAGGATATTCCCACAAAACCTCAAAGCATTCCTTCATGGGATACTGGAGCTAGTACTCTGAAGGAAATAAAATTCTGAAGCTGTTTTGCTTGTGTGTGTTGAGGAGCCACTTTGTCTCTCGCATTTAAAGCACTTTACTCTGCTTTCCCAATTAAATATAGATGGAGTAATGAAATTCTGTTTCTGCTATCACAAAATAATAGAGGGGAAGTTACAAAATCAGATGCTGTGATGTGTGTGGAATAAAAAGTGAAGGGGCTAGTGAGGTGGTGCTATGGGAAGAGCTCTATCAGATGATGGTGGTGCCCTTGACTCTTTCAGGCAAAAGGCCCACTTGGCAATAAATTAGGTAGACTTTGCTTGCTAACTTCCTGCACTGCCTGTGCTCGAGAGTGTGAATCCATTTCTTACCTATGGATTCAGGGAGGGCCTATGTTTAAATCACCAGCTATGAGGTGCAATATTGCTAACTTCAGGGCAATGATACGGTGCATGCCAAAAGGATGCTACCTCTGGTTTCATGTGCATTAAAGTAGCCATCTAGAACAGAGACACCTCACACTAGACCATGTCTCCCAAGGCTCTGTCCAACCTGGCCTTGAGCACTGCCAGGGATAGAGCATTTACCACTTCTCTGGGCACCCTGTGCCAGCGCCTCATCACCCTCACAGGAAATAACTTCCCTATATCCAACCTGAACTTCCCCTGTTTCAGTTTGAACCCATCTCCCCTTGTCCTATCGCTTCAGTCCCTGATGAAGAGTCCCTCTCCAGCATCCTTGCAGCCCCCTTCAGACACTGGAAACTGCTCTGAGGTCTCCAAGCAGCTCCTCTTCTCCAGGCTGAACAGTCCCAGCGTTCTCAGCCTGTCTCCATACAGAAGCTGTTCCACCCCCTGACCATCCTCATGGCCTCCTCTGGACTTGCTCCAAAAGCTCCGTGTCCTTCTTATGCTGAGGACACCAGAACTGCACAGAGTGCTGCATGTCAGAGGAATGCAGTCATGCTTTTATTTCTGCATGCATTTTAATCAGTGGTGTGGTCATTCTTCCACCATTTTTTCCCTCCATGGTATCCTATTTATCTTGCTTCAATTTCTCCTTAACCTCAGTATGCAGAATGATAAGCAACTCTGATGTGTATGAAATTGTGATTGCAAGTTAGTAAATACAGCTCACATTTCTGTTCAATGTGTTTAATTATTTGCCTATAGTGACTTGTCTCGCTTACTCTTCATGCTCTTGATTATTCACTCCTAATTGTAATTTCACTTTTACCCCATTCTCGCACAGATACAGAAAAACTGTGAAAATGTATAGTGGTTTTAACATGTGCTTTTGCAGTTGTACGAGTTCCACATCATTTATGGAGTGGTTTTAGGCAGTAGTATGCTGGGGAATGAGTCTTAAAGTTGGACATATGCTCCTGGTGGTAGAATCACACAGTGAGAGCAGAAAATCAGAGCTGTTAATAGACTGTGAGGTATTGATTGGTTTTGGGTTGGATTGGGTTTTTTTACTATTTTTTTTATTGCAGGCTATTTCTGTACAATTCTGAGTAAAACTTAGAGGCCAAACCAGTTCCTAGCGTAGTTTGAGACCGAAGTAACCCTTTTATCCTTTTAGCAAGGCATCAGTTACCAATTTATAAGGTAACTTTTGTTTGCATTTGTCATGTTTGGGCTTTGTAAAATGTGTGCAGTACTTTTTGTTGCCTTCTTATGCCTCCCCACGAGCACCTGCAGATTTGAACCATAGAATGACTTTGGTTGGAGGAAACCTTTGGTGATCACCTCACTAACAACAGTCCCACTTGCTGCAGGACCAACCTGGATCAAGTTGCTCAGTGTCTTGAGGAGATATGTGCTGAATAACTCCAGGAATGGTGATTCCACAATTTCTCAGAGCCCCTGTCTGCAGTGGATAGATACTGAGGAAGGGCATTGTGATCCACTGTGGTCACCTTGACAAGACAGGTGTGTCAGTGATTGTCATTATTAATGGCAAATGATGTATTTAGTTTTTTCTGAGAGAACCACATTTTCCACAAGTGTGCCTTCCACTTATATTAAACACTGTACGATGAAATAACTTGTAGGGATATATTTTATAGAGTTAAAAACCTTTAAAATGAGGTAATAGGGCTTTTAAAACCAACAAAACAATATTAAAATCATGGGAATAATGCATGAAAACATGTTCTGTAACTAAATAGATAAATTTTCAGTTTTAGCCCTCATCTATCATCCCAAGACACACTTCTGAGCTGTAAATGCCAGCAAAGTCTTGGATTTCAGACCTCTCTCAGGATTTCCAGGTTATTTGAACTGCTTTTATCTTGGTTCAGGCATGGAATTCCAGTCACCAATTTGGTGAATCTCTGGAGTTTCTTCTGCTTCTTCTGCATTTCTTCTTGTTCTGATCTGAGGTACGTACTCGGTGCCAACTGACTTTTATTAGGCATCCTCTCAGCCAGGCTGTTTCATTTCACTTTTGTGTCTCTTGTTGACCAGATTGTGGGCAGAATGTAGGGGTGTTTTGTATTTACTGAAGTGAAAGAGCAATGTGGAGCGTGAACACAACAGCAGAAGACTGAGTAAGAGTTGGGTGTGATTGTAAATGCCCCTCCATCCTAAAGCCAGCAGCACTGGTCAGTGGGAAGAAGTGTTACTATGGGCTGGTCTTCACCGTGCCTCTTTGGAAGACTACTGCTACCAGCTGCTTTAGAGCAGAGTTCTGCAAAACACCTTCTGAAAGGCCTGCTAAAATCTGTCTCACAATGACTGATAGACGTGTTGTTCCTCTGCCTGCTGTCCAGGCTGGTAAGTGGTCAGCATCCTCTGGCTTTTTCCTTTGTGCATTTCCTAGTCTGTAACACCTCCAAGACTCCTACCCTGGAGGAGGTGTTTGCTTTCCCAGTTCCAAGCCGATTGTCAGCTAATTGCTCTGTGATTACACATCTCTTTCCTTCAGTAATTGTTTGCTGTTTCCAGTGTGCTTTTTTGGCTCCTGCATACCACATTTCTCCACAGCATTCAGCATCTAGCTTCCCAAGGTAGACCTTTGAGTTCGAAAGTGGTGCATGCAAGCTGAAACTCAGAAGGCAGAGGGTAAAAGTAAACCTAATGCAAGCAGCCACTAAATGGAGCAGCCTCCAGTAGAGGAGTTGATTTGGATAATGAGTCACTGGTTTGACTGTTGTGTCTCATGATAGAAAAAAGCAGAGGTAGAAATTTTCTGACCTGAAGTAGGGAATTGCTTCATCTATAGTTGTGTCCTGCAAAACAAATCTTCATTAAAATTAGTAGATATTGTGGAAAGAAAGTACTGTGGGAATAGGGGATGCATAGTTGGTATCCTAATGAGCCTCGGAGTAAATAAATGCTATTAAGATCTACATTTGTGGTTTGGATGGTGGGTAAGTTTCAATGTAGAAAATGCACTGAAATTGTTTCAGTTGCAAGAAGTGAAACCTTAGCTGTTTTGTCTGCAAAGTGGAGAGAATATCATGCAAAGCCTGAATGCAGCTTTCTTTTCGTGGAGAGTTAGTGTGACTGCTCTGCTGGTGCTGGGAGTTTTGTCTTTATTTTCTCAGTAGTTTATTTTCCACAGTCCGAAACACAGCTTTACAATGAAAAAGCAAGTTCAGCTTATGTAAGACCAAATTGCATTTGCAAAACCTCTTCTGTCAGGTCCTTGTCTGGTTTGGTTGGGAAGCCAAAGATTCACCTATCTCGGTTAGTTTTTGACAAGGGAAGTAGGCTCACGTTTTATCCCTGCAGAGCATTCAGAGAGAGATATTATTGTTCAAAGAGGGAAAACGTACCTAATATCTGTTAGTCTGAAGAACTGTAGAAACCAAACTGTTGTAACTACAGGAGCTGGGTGAGTAATTGCCTATAGATCCACATTGTTTCCTACTAACTCTTTTACACTGGAGTTCATCACAAAGCTGTAACAGAAAGGAGCCTACAGGTCCTCATCCTAGGAGTGACATTATCAGGAATTCTAAAGTGCCCTCTATTTGGATGATACTGAAAGTTTCTATCAGTCTAGCAAGCATTACAGTGCGGTCCACTTGGGTATCTTGAGTGATTAACTCGGAGTAATTTTGCTGCATTAGAGGTAATTGTGCTACAGGAGTTGGCCTCAGGCACTGTTCCATCTATGTCAGTGTTGAGAATATAGCAAATTGCCTTAATATGTGTAAGAAGCGCTGCCTGGCACTGCTCCAGTTAGTTTGTTGTTTGCTTTCTTTCCTCCCTTCTACTTACCTGTATTAATCACATTAACAGTTGCATATACTTTAATATGCTTTACTTTGTTGTTTTTAGTGGGGGTAAATATCCAAAGATGTTTGCCAGGAAGAGCAGGTAAATGAAGGTAAAGTTGCTGTGTTCTCCAGGAGACAGGTACTGAGCAGTGGTGGGTCTTTACCAGGTGTCACAGAAGTCACTTGGCTTCCTGAATGGATAGCTATTTAGCAGTGTCAGACTTGGAGCAGTGATGTCTCTCCCACCATTTTTAGTGTTATTTTAGGTCAATGTTGATGTGATATACAGCATATGCTGTGGGTGGTTGCCTGTGATTACTGCCGTAGTTGTGTTCTGAGATAATTTGATTTAAACATTTAATATGTTTAGGATTACCAGCATGTGTGGAACAGGCAGAGCAAGGACTCGGGGCTGCTCTCCAAGGGTGAGCTAGTGCCCTAGTTGATGGGCTGCTGTACGTGAACGTTGTTCACATGTACAAGTGAAAAGAATCACAGGATGGTTTGTGCTGGAAGGGACCTTAAAGCTCATCCAGTTTGAGCCCCTGCCATGGAAAAGACACCTTCCACTGGAGCAGTTGCTCCAAGCCCCTGTGTCCAACCTGGCCTTGAGCACTGCAGGGATGGGGCAGCCA
>JANRGW010052353.1:0-10748 GCA_024733675.1 Psilopsiagon aymara | reverse complement strand
CCTGTGCCAGCGCTCAGCACCCTCACAGGGAAGAGCTTCTGCCCAAGAGCTCATCTCAGTCTCCCCTCTGGCAGTTACAGCCATGAAAGCCCCGCAGTAGCTGGTGAAGAAGGATGAGCTCTGCACACAGGCTGGGTTAGGGCAGCATCCCTGTGCCAAAGCCACTGCTGCCTCCTCAAACGCCCCTTCTCACCCCTGAAAGGACAACACAGTCTTCAGCAAAGAACTGTCTTCAGCAAAGAACTGCCAGCAAATGCCCCTCTGGCAGCAGATGACCTCCGAGAGGACAGTGGCTCCCGCAGGCTGGCTGGGCTGTTGCCCATAGCCAGGGAATGCCATCTCGCAGGCAGGCATCTGGGCTGCACGTCTGCCAAGGCAGATGGCTCCAGCGATGGCCCCAGTATAGTAACAGAGTCATAACGGATGGCCAAGCATGAAAACCACTTTGCCATGTCACTTGATCGCTGCAGGTGCCCCATGCAGCAGCAGGGTGCGAGGGGATGCCCCCCAGGTGAAACCATCATGCCCAGCACAGTGTGCTCACCAAACAAGGCTGCTGAGTGGGCCAAAGCGCTTGCAGGGACGTGGTGATGGCCCTTGTTTGCAGATGATGGAAACTCTGTGGTGTGAAGGGACAAGGGAATGAATTGTTTCCAATTAGTACAAAACACATGGAGCAGAAATGTCAGAGACAAGCAGGGCAGCTTGGCAAGCTGCTGCAGCTCTCGTGGTCAGTCGTGACCATCTGCCTGCGTCTGTCCTTCAGGACTGCTCTGGGGAAGCACATGCTGCATCGCCAACGAGAATTACAACCTCCAGGGTGTGTTGCTTTATTTAGTTGTGAGCAGCAAGCCTCAGCAGTGCGGGGAACAAGCTGCCAGTGGATGCAGTAGAGCCTGGCTGTCTCCAAAGCAAGGCTGGATGTCTGAAAGGGAGAGATGTTTGAGTCAAGCCCAAACCATTACAAGGGAAAGCATAAGAGCCTGTGACTCCAGAGATCCTGGCTCCCAACTCTCCCCACCTCTACAGCACCAACCACTTCTTTCTTACAGGTGTTTACACCTGAAGAATGGAACAGTCCAATTCCATCCCAAGCTCTTCCTGTTGGGGCACCGAGAGCTCTGCCTCCCTCAGCCTCCGGTTACCCAGCTTTCTCATACAAACAGCTCATACTCCAAACACACTCTGCCTCCACGAAGACAACATCAGAACCCATCCAGAGTTACAGAGCACACACAGCCCTGATACAGCTGGGATCCTCAACTCTGCTTCTTCAAAACACCTTAAACTCATCCAAAGAGCCAAGCATGGCTTCACCTCACCAGGGAGGTTTTGCCCTCTGGCTTATTACCGCTAGAAACCTGGAGCACCAACAGGTTTGCCAGTTGTGCTCTTGCACAACCGGCTACAACAGCCCAGCCGTAGGTGCGGCTGCGCCGGGGTGTAATTAAAGCCCTGAGCCGGGGCTGGCCACGGTGCTTGTGTTGGCACGGCTGCGAGATCACCACGATGGATGTGCAGCATGTGCATGGTCTTGTGCCTCTCCACCTCCTCCACAGCAATTTAAGAGGTGTGGCTCTTGGCAAGATGGATTTGAAAGAAACAGAAGAAAAACTCCAGCTCAACAGCATCATCCTGCTGCTGCTGGCAGCGTGGCCAAGGGAGCCTGGCACAGCGCGGCAGCAGGAGGTAAAACCAACTTCCTGGGAAGAATCCCAAGGGAATTGGGTTTGGGATTGCTGATTTGCAAACCAAGACTTTCCCCCCCACCCCTCCTGCCTTTCTGGCACTGCTGGCCCGCAGCCTGTGAAGAGTGTTTGCAATTGACCTGAGGCCCTCAGGCACCACCACAAAACCAGCACTGATTTGGGAGAAGTTCCCCAGGATTGAAGCAATTTGGAGGGCAGAAACCAGGTTCATCTGGGGGACCAAGTCATCCACATGGAGAGGTGAGGAAGCTCCATCTCAGCCCCGTGCCAAGGGAACAACCGGGTGCTGCTTGGGGTACATGAGCTCTGGGAGGCAGATTGTACACACACCCTGGCTTCCCAACCTCCAGCAGCACCACAGAAGTCTCGTCCACAGACATCCGCAAGCTTTTGATGGGGAAAAGAGACAAAACACCCCCAAAACCCCAACACATCACATGGTACAGGCAGAGGAGCTGCATCATGACTCAAATTCAAACAACTACTCCTCTACCCCACCTTGGCCAGAGGCTGGTGGTGAGGAAGGGCTATCATTTATAACGTGGGCCTATGTCTACTTTGAAAATGTACTCATTAAATTCCTCTTTGCTCCTTGGTGTGCTCCATATTTACCCTGAAGAGAACCTGGCGTCTGCAACTGCATTAATCATCTTCCCTTTGGCAGCAAGTGAAAGAGTTTCTGAACTGTGCTTGCAGAGCAGAGCCACAGAAGTGTGTTTAGCAAAACATGCTCGTGTAATCTATTAAAAATTAACAAATCTCATTAGCATTATTAACTGGATGTGCTGGAGTCCTTGTGCTTTGATGATGAAGAAGCAGCATGCCCCTGTCTGATATCCAGCTGGACTGCCCAGAAATAGAGCTGCTACATCAAGGAACTTTTGAGAGACAAACTGGAAAAGAGCAAGCTAAACAAGGACAGCCAACAGCATCTACAGAGGCAGGAGTCAAGAGGAAAACTGGAAACAGAAGTGTATGGATAGAAGTGAAGTGTCAAGCAATATTCCTGCAGGTCCCCATGTACCTCAGCCCACCCAGACGTGGAGTCACTTTCACTCTCTTTGGAGACTCTAAAGATCTAAACCCACAAAGCGATCCCTTCTGATCACTCTGCTGTCACCTGAGACATCTCAGGACAGTCTTCATTTTGGGACGTAACGTTCCCAGTGATAGCAGAGCAGAATGAAATGCTTCATCTATTTCCTCTAATGTCAGAAAACGGCATCATCACATCAAACTGAAACGTTCTCCTTCATATTTGCTCCCCTAAAAGCTCTCTGGATATGACCAGGACAGGCAGCTAAGAAGCAGTCCTAAGGGGAACAGCAATGGTCCTTGCCTTCCAGATCCCAGCTGCCAAAAGCAGCCCTCAAGGCAGAAGGGTATTTCTTAATGCTTGATGAGAAAACTCATGGTGGCACTCCGGAACATTTGACATCTTCCTTTGTGACTCACTGCGTGCGGAAACCAGACTTGAACAGGGCCCAGGCCATGGAGAACAGGGTTTGTGGCATTCATGCTTCAAGAAGGCAACCAGGACTTTGTGCAATGTCTACGCTTCGATGTCCCTGACATCCATCATTGACTTATGCTTGTACAGAAGAAATGAAATCAAAGGCAGCTGGTGCTTTGCTCCATGAGCACCCACGTGAACAAAGGGCCTCCGGAGCTTTGTGCTGTTTCACTGCCAGGGATCACTGGTGTGGATGGAGAGCAAAGCTCCCCATGCCGGGGAAAAGGGCAGGGGGTTGAGGTGAGGGAGCTGCCAAGGGAAGGGAGCTGAGAGGCTCCAGCACCGGCGGCTGTTTAACTGAGCTAAGGTGCTAGAATAAATACAGAAATAAACCAAACTCTGGCCCTGCATTAAGCCAACATTAAAGTGACTTGAGCCTATAAAACCAGGGGAATGCAGGAGGCCCTGGGAAACATCACCATACCTGACTTTCCACTTTATATAGCTAAACAAGGGTTGGTTTCCTAAGCTGGAACTTAACAGCTCCAGGTCACGTTCCCTGTGCTGGAAGGAGCCCCAGGAACAGCCGCTGTATCCCGAAACCAGGACCTGGCTTTGTAATGCCTTCCGCAGGGCTGCAGAGAGAGACCTGAATTAAACCAAGCTGCAAACCAGGGCTCATTCCTGCTCCCTGCCTCCCACCCAGACTGAGAGCAAGCCCTGGTCCCAGAGCTCTGGTGGAACAATGGTGCTGAGCAGTAGAGCTGGATGGCAGTGGCAGCTCCAATGGGAAACCTGGTATCATCCCAGCTGAGAGCGGTGACACAAGGAGGTGACAAGGCAAGAATGCTCCGAGGTCCAAGTCCACGAACGCCTCCACCTCCATCCTAACTGTCTCATTCTCAGCTCGCTCTCAGGAATGTCACAATCATAATGGAAAATCAGAATAAAAAGGCTGTGTAATCCAGTTTGTAAATCCCTTGAAAAATACAAAATCCTCTCTAAAACGGATTACAGAGATCAGAGATAAAGAGATTCCTGGAAATCAAGAATTGCATTTCAGCCTCCCTCCCCTCCCAACCTCCCAGAAAAAAGAGATGCGCTTGTGCCTCGCTATCACCACCCCACTCCTCCCTGGCCATCACCACAGCCTCAGGGCACAACAGAAGCTCCCTCTAGCCCCTGATTTTACCTGTTTCACCATTTGGGGGTATTATCTGCTGCATGGACCTGAGCCTATGAGCAACATGCATTGGTGGCAGGAACTCTGCCTGCATCAGGGAGAGACGATGCCCGAGAGCTCCTGCAAGCTTTGTGCTCCATCCCTTCTCCAGGTGGGCTCTGCGGGACCACGCAGTCAGGAGCTGCACACAACCCTGTGGGTGCCCCACAGGAAAACACTGTCTGAAACCAGCGTGGGCTCCTAAAACTCAAGATGTTCCACTTGGCTGTGCCAATGGTGACAATGTTATCAATGGGAAAACGGTCAAACACTCACGTGCTGATGATATCAAAACATCTAGCAGCTGTGGCATTACTTTCGGAGAGCTTAAAATCAGAGCTTGATTTAATATTTGACTCAAGTATCACAGCCAGTGGTGGCAGGAGAATTTTCTGTTGGGAATTGTTTTTTCGTGAGAGTTTTTGTGCTGGAACAGAAGAAAAGGAGGGTTGCAATATTAGCATTCCCAGCAGAGCACACAGTCAAGTTCCTGACCTGTTATTGCTCAAGGACTTCTGCAGCTGCAGATGCCTGTTTGGAGCTACAGTTAGGTCACTTTGAATGATGCTCATAGAATAAGGATCAAAACACTCAGAGCTTGATCAAAAGGACATTTTATGAACGTTGCTGCCCGAGTTAAGTGCTGATGGGAATACTTACATTTGCCCTCATATTAGCTGAGCTCAGTTCTAATAAAATTAACACCCTTTTAAATAATGCACTCAATTTTTGTTTCATGGGTTTGTGCCTTATGGCTTTGAAAACATATCCTCAAAACCTCTGCATCACTCTGGGAACATTGTGTTGGGATCTGGAAATCAACTTTATAATGATATAAAGGGGGGCTGCTGCTTTTTGTCATTGCTCCACCTGCTCTAACCTGAATTTGCCCGCCAAAGGTTGGGGTTTCCCCGCACACACACACAAAAGAGGGCAACAGAGTGAGACTCTCTCTTTTCCCTGTAGGAATTACTACCTGTAAATAAACAACCAAACCCCATACTTCAAGCACCAGCAGCATCAATGCTCCTTTGAAAAGAGACAAGAGGGAAAACAAAGAAGGGGAAAATCCCTTCTCTTTTCTGCATTTCACTCGGGTATTAGAGGCAAAAGGAACTCACCAGCCCAGGGCAGGGGACACCTTAGTGGCGCAATAAAGCCAGTGAACTGCTCTTTAGAGATGTTCGTCACAAACGCCAGAACAGAAAGAACATTTTCCCCCCTTTTCTTTATTTATCTTTTTTCCTTGTGTCGTCTCACCTTAGCTGAAAAGCGCATTGAGATTGTAATTATGGGAAGGCCTCATCTGGTAGATTTGTAAACTCAGCTATCGGCTTGAATTACTGGAATTAGCAAGGCTAATTTAATGTCACTGTTCAAAATAGCTCCGATTTGGAATTCCTTAATGGCCTTAGGAGAAGGAGCCTTTATGCATACTGCAATCTAGGCTTCATTCTTAGCTTAAATTCCTTCTCATAGATTTTGTGAATGCCCTGTTTTGTAGCCAACACAAACTCTGTCCAGAAAAATAATGTAAGGACTCCGACTGAAAAGAGATTAGCTGTTCCCTGCTCCTGTTATTTTAAAGCAGAAATAACTTTGGCTTCTACTGATTCATAGACAAAGCTTGAAATGCAAAGCATGCTCAACTCCAGATTCAGCATGAAAGGGACCTTAAAATATTCCCGAGTGCAAGTAATGGACTTATTAGAGGGATGAAAAGAGGCACTTTTCACAGAATCCCAAGCTCTTTAGTCCTGTCATATCAATAATCTTGCTTAAGAATTTCATTCTATTTACATTTCTTTCCTTTCCCAATGTCCTGCCCGGCTCCTATGGAATTAACATTGATGCTTTTAAAGTGTTAATTTATTGCTGTTCCTGCTCAGTGGCAAGCGGTGCAAAATGCCTGCAGATCCCCCAGAGCGCGAGCACGGCGGCAGGGCGGCGTGTGACAAGGAGCGACTCCTGCTCTTCCACACCTGATGCCTGAGAAATGAGGAGGTGATTTGAAAGACTTGCTTAAAAGCCTCTTCTTGAAATCACGACAGTTGATGGTGCTGGAACTCACCGTACCTGCAATCTGTTTGCCTCTCCTTTATGTTTAACACCCACCAAATCAATGCTGACAGTGAGAAAACAAGCTTTATAGCTATCACAAGAGAAATCTGCCTGGCTGTCCTTAAGCTGCCAAAGTATACCCTTTGTTGGGGTTTTTTTACCCAGTTTGCTTAGTCTTTGCAGGATGGTTTAATGTAAAACCAGCATTAAGCAACTAGTGGCGATTTTCCCCCTTTGTTTGAAGAAATGGCTGAAAACCAAAGGTATTACAGGAAGAAAGTACGAAAGCCTGTGCAGGAACACCAGGAAAGCAGATGGAGACGTTCCTTTTTAAGGAGTGAGGTCAGATCTATGCCCCCGGGACAGTTTGCACCAGTTGGGGAGCACGGAAGGAATAGAAGGTGCGTTGGGCTACATCTGCCCAGGGCTCAGAAACAACGGAGACCAAAAGACCTCGAAACACTGGGGTGGGCTGCACAGCCATCCCGGGATGGCCATGCAGGGCCTGCGGTACCAGCCAGCGACGATTTTCATGCACCCAACTGTGTGCTTTTGCTCTGGAAAGGCAAAGCACAGCGCCTGCCTTGCACCCAAGGGGCTCAAAGCACACTGCAGGCATTAATTATATCCTCTGCTTTGCAGAGATTAATTAAGCACCAAATCTTCACAGTCCCCGAGAGCAGCCTCCATTCACTTAGTAGCTAAACTGAGCTGAGGCTGCAATGAGGCTTCATGAGCAGTGATGGGTGAGCTGGGACAAGCACCTGACTGCCCCAAGTTGCTCCACAGCAGTGGCCTTCTCCTCCTTGGATGCTTTTAATTCCTCTGGACATGTCCCAGCAAGTTCCCCTGTGAAGCCATCAAGGTTTTCCCCTGAAAACGCTCTTCATGGCAAGACACAAGACACAGAAACCAAACATACCAGGGAGCAGGGAGGGTGAGGAGCAGTCCTGTCCCACAGCCATCTTCCAGAGCACCCTCTCAACCCCTGCTCCTAAGGACACCTCAAGAGATCTCTGCCATTAGTGGTCATTTTTCCTAATGATGACCTTGACAGCCCTGATGAGACATCCCGCATCCATGTGCAGAGGCTCGAAGAGCTCCAGGGGCCTCTCTTGCGATGGTCCAGCACAGCAGCAAACCCCTCTCTGACCTCCAGTTTTGCTCCATTCAGGCTTGCTGGATGCCTTCATGTCCTCGCAGATTCTGGTTGAGCCGTTTGCCCTGGTCATAGGTGCCAAGCAACGATGGGTTTAGATGAGCCTGCCAACCCCAAACGTCTGACACTGTCTCTTTAGCAAAAGTAGGCTGGATGAAATAGGTGACAAGTGCATAAAAAACCATGATACCTGTGCAAGGCAAAGGGGGATTGCCAAAAACTGGTGACTGTGCTGCAGCTGCAGCCTGGGAAACCCATCAAGGCCACATGAGGTACCAAGTTGTACGTAATGTGAGTGCTGGGCAGCCTCGCAGTGCAGCCAGGCGGAAAGTGGGGCCAAAGAGACCAGAGTTTCTCAGCACAAACTGCCTTTGCCTCTCAAAACCTGTGATTCAACTGCTGGTGAATGGGCACAGCCATGCTGAGGCATCCTGGCCCGGGAAGTCTGAGCTGCAAGTCAAGGTAGAGACAGCATCCCCCTGTGCATCCCATCCTGCTGTGGTATGCAATGGGGGGATGCCAGGTAGGGATTCCTTGGAGCAGGGCTTGCTAGGGGGGATGCATCTGTTTGCTTTGCTTTCGGGTTAGTGCAATCCTCCAGGGTAGGTTTCAATGGGTCAGAAGTGATTTAGGAACCTCTGGGCAATCCCACACCATGGCCACAGTTACCTCGTATCGCGCAGGAGATGGTTAAGCATTTTTACAGCCTGGCTTCTGCTCCTCAATGTACACAACCGGTCAGGGTCAGTCTTACTGCTACTGGTAACTGAAGTCACTCTCAAACCTCCTGCTTTCCAACGCAAGCACAGTTCTTTTGGGTCAACGTGTGGAAATGCCTCCTTCCTACGTCCTTCTTTTGGGACTTTATCTTTTTGCTCATACATGGAACCTTTTTTCTTTACATATCTCCCCCCCCCATTTTCTAATGAGTTCTGGCAGTAGGAAGTTGTTTGTAAATCGCACGAGCCTTTGTTTTACTGGAAACATCTGCTTTAACACGTTTGTCTTGAAAAAACACTGGTTTCTTAAACAAAGGTATTAAGCTGCAATGTAAATTGGGCACATCTGTTTATGAGTCACTGCAACAGCACTGCCTCCAGTGCACCAGATCACATGGATCTCCAGGGGCCTGATCCAGCAGAAATTGGAAACCTCCAGCCCGCGCTGTTCCCTTTCCCAGCGCTGCTCTTCCCAGAGCGTTGCTGCCTGGCTTCAGAAATGAAGGCCACTAAGCACGACAGACCCAGCTCACCTCTGCTAATGGCATGAAGAGTCTGGTCCAGCAGAAACCGAAGCATCAGCACGATGCTTCACTGGTGCCCAGGTCCAGGGGAACCCGGGGGCTGAGTTGAGTGGAATTGTTTGTGTGAAGGATGAAGCTCTTCCCTGTGAGGGTGCTGAGCGCTGGCACAGGGTGCCCAGAGAAGCTGTGGCTGCCCCATCCCTGCAGTGCTCAAGGCCAGGTTGGACACAGGGGCTTGGAGCACTGCTCTATGGAAGGGGTCCCTGCCCGGGGCAGGGGTTGGAGCTGGAGGAGCTCTGAGGTCCCTTCCAACTCAAACCAGGCTGGGGTTCTGGGATTCTATGTGTGGGAGACATTGTAGCTGGGGGCTGCAGCACCAGACCTACCTTTGCCCATGGTGCCATCCCACCTCTGCCACCTTCAGCCACTCAGTGCCGCCATTAAAAGCATTTAGAGAAGCAAATCAGAGAGAAAGACACTTGCTGAGCTGTCAAGATCAAAACCCGAGCCCACCAGCTGGCTACTGGGTAACTGAAACACAAGGGCCAGCAGACTTGGGGCACTGTCTAAGGCCCAGCAGAAACCATTCAGCTTTGTTTCATGGAGAGGCTGGAGAGCATTCCCTGAATCTTCCTGGATAAACAAAGCAAATGAGGGGTGGGAAGGGGGAAGCAAATGAGAAAGGAGGTGCCTGGAGGGGAGAGATTCAGGACCTCCATCCCTGCAAGGGCTCCAAGACCTCGACTGCCCTGGACACATGCACCCCCCAGGATAAAGCTTTCTGACTGCCATCAAAACCCACAGCCAGGCAAGCAGTGTCCCACCAGAGATCTCAGTCTCCCCTCTGGCAGTTAAAGCCATTCCCCTCTCCTGTCCCTCCATCCCCTGTCCAAAGCCCCTCTCCAGGTTTCCTGGAGCCCCTTCAGGCACTGGAGCTGCTCTGAGGTCTCCCTTCAGGAGCCTTCTCCTCTCCATCTGCCCCAGCCCCGCTCTCAGCCTGGCTCCAGAGCAGAGCTGTCACAGCCCTGCAGCAGCTCCATGGCCTCCTCTGGACCTTGACCCTTTTTTCATCTTTGCAACAGGAGAAATAAAGCTACAAGTGCCCGGAAGGGAAATGGAAGGCGACAGCAGCACAGCGGATGCTCCCTGACAAGCGGGAGCACGAGTGGGGAAGTTTCCCCTTAGAGGAAAGGGGGTGGAGAGTGTTTCACATAGAAATGCATTCATTCACATTCTCTGTACTTGCCTTAAGAGATGATTTATGTGGTCAAGGGAAGAGGAAGAGCTCTTGCAGACTGTGTTCTGCAGCCACTTTGGGGAGCACACAACTTACGTTTGACTGCAATGATCTCCAGGGCACCAGAAGGGGCCGAGCAGCCAGCGCAGAGTTACCGGGGAGGCAGAGGATATTACTCAGACTCTGATAATAACCACCAGCTCCCACCTGCCAACTGCAGTCTGCCTAACAGAGGAGTCTGCAAACAGGCTGCAGCAGATGTCTGCCTCCCCATACAGGAAGCATCTCCAGTATCCATGGGACACAAGCAACTCCAAAATAGCTTTGAGTCCAACAATTTTACACAGACTCAAGATACTGAAATAAAACAGGAAGGAGGGATGAAAAAAAAAGGGGGGGGGGAGAGAGAGAAAAAGGATGTGCATCACATTGCAGTTGTAATTACAGCATGGGAATTCTGCTGGGACTGCTGCGCTGGGCTGAGGTAGTGACAGAGGCCCTGGCACTGTGTCCAGCTGAGGTCCCATGGCAGACAGCAGTATCTGTCTGCCATGCAGTACGTACATCCCTGCGCACGAACCCCCACCTGGTTTGTGTTGGAAGGGACCTCAGAGCTCCTCCAGCTCCAACCCCTGCCACGGGCAGGGACACCTTCCATAGAGCA
>JANRGW010052352.1:0-30866 GCA_024733675.1 Psilopsiagon aymara | reverse complement strand
GGGGGGGGGGGGGAAGGCATTTGAATCATTGACAAGGACCAGCAAATGGGAAGTTTAGGTTAGATGTAAGGAAGAAGTTCTTTACTGTGAGGTGGGTGAGGCTCTGGAGCAGGTTGCCCAAGGAAGTTGTGAATGCTCCATCCCTGGCAGTGGTCAAGGCCAGGCTGAATGGAGTCTGTGTGACATAGTTTAGTGTGTGGTACCCCTGCCCAGTTGGAACTAGATGATCTTAAGGACCTTGCCAACCCTAACTATTCTACAATTCTATCATTTCAGCAGGTATGTTGGCTATAGTCTGGCTTAACACTGGATTTGCCATTTTATCTAAACACAGTATGATCAACCCTGCCTCTTATGCTGCCATTTTCATTACCGAATCCGTGTGCTACCAGGTTACCTGGTGGGATCTGAGTCAAGCACATCAGGTAGATGATCGTATTCTTGACAAAGTAAGCAATGTGTACAACAAGGGTTGTATTGCAATTTTAAGCTGGCATCAGGGTAACAAACAGTTGTTGATCTAGCCCACAAACCTGCAGGTACAGAGGAAACACACCAAAATTCATCAAACAGTTTTGAGTTTAGCAAGTTTGGACCAGGTTATCACTTTACACCATGTGGCTGCATGTGTCCCCTCACCACTGCATTGCTGTCTGCCCATTACCAGACTTACTACCAGCTACCAGAGCTACAGCAGGTAGGTCCCTTCACATAGTGCAGATTTGCACAGACAGCAGAAGCTCTGCACAGCTGCAGAGCTCCCTGCCTGCGGGGATGCAGGTTGAGCCCTTTTCTCTAAAAGAGGTAACTGCTGTTACTCGTCTCTAGAGGGATGAATAAACAAGTGTTCAGCCAAAGGTCGCATACCAAGTTTAAAAAGTGTGTTTCCCATGCAGGGATACAAAAAGTTATTTTTCTTAGAGATTCAATTTTTTTTTTTTGAGGGATCAGAATTTTGCAAATTGTATCTTTGAGTGGAAGGGATGTTCACCCTGTTTGGCAAAGCATTGTCTACAAAAGTTGTGCTATATTTCACTACACCATTCCTGAAATGCTTATAAATTTGTTTAATATTCACAGTTGAAAACTGTGAAAATTGACAAATTTTAAGTATGTGTAACAAAAGCCAGTATATGGATAGAAAATCCACTGTTTGCCTCTATTGACAGTTCACAGATGATCATTAGGGAATAGTAATTTCCTGACCTTTTGTCACTCATAATGTTTCAGAGTGACTACTGTCACTACAAAAAAATCAGGATTTCATATGATCTTCCAAGCATTACCTTATTCATATGTATGGTCCCTACAAGTCAGTAGGACTTTTTGCACAATGGCAAGAGAATTTTAACCTACCTAACTAGAACTGAGAGCTTCCCAGTAAGGTTAGTGAGTATTTGAAGTTCATTTGGAAATTGCAACAGGTAAATTACCTGAGTCAGAGTGAGACAGGTGCAGCACTGGGTTTGGTTCTGTAAGCATGTAATTAAAAAGCAAATCACACTAATGGGAAACAGTTGTTGCACAAGAATTAACATCCTACTTCTCACCTGATACTGGAATTGTTAGTGATGGATCTTTTCTGCACATGACAGTGTGGGAGATCTTTGTGCAGCCTGTTGGGACAAATAGGTCTGCTTAGTCCTTTTCTGAATATCCACAGAGTGTCTTTTCAGCTGGATGGGGTAAGAAGGGTACCCTGGGGCGTTCTTCCTGGCTTGAGCACTTGCTTTGGAATAACAATGTCTCAGGCATATCTTCTCTGTGCCTTAGAACAGACAGGTGTATTGTCATTTGATGTAATATTTGCATGAATTCAGAATAATTTTGATAAAGCAATTGAATTTTCCCTTCAGTAAAACCAAAATAATCATTTCAGATTGGACTGAATGTATAAGAAGTCTTGCCTTGAATTAAATACTGATTGCCAAGAAAATGAAACAGAAAGGTGAGAATTTTGGTCCCACTATTTGTGCCAGTTCCCTTGGTGACCTGGATCAAATAATTTAGTCTCTGTATTTCCTCCTCCTCACCACTCAGGAATCTCACATTAAAGTGAAATGTGAGAAATGAGCTATTTTTCTTTATCTGGCATATACTTTCTAAATAACTGAAATATCTATAGATATAAAACCAGATAGCTATCTCCAGTTAATGGAAAGATATCTAGGTCCTGAAATGTTTCTAGGTACAAAGAAGTAAGAAATAAATAGTTTGGTAAGGAGACGGATGCAATGTGGTTCTGTTTTTTTCTAAATTGATTTAATTCTATGTGTATCTACAGCTGGTCATAGTACAATACATATTGAATAAAGAGGCTATGGTTAACACTGGATCATCAGTCACCAAAGTCAAATTAGGAAGACCAACATATGTCTATGTCTCTGTCAGCTTTCTTGAAGATTTATTATTTTTTCCCCATTATTAGGTTCCCACACTCCTTATTTCCTAAGGATAGAACTGTATTGGACCCTGTACTTGGATTGTCCCTATTTTCTTCTATTTATCTTTAAAACAACCTACACAAAGTTCCTAATTAGGTGAAAGTTGCTACTGCCTGTTGCTATAGGTGTACATACATGCTTACATATAAACATATGTGTATACATATACACTGATAACACTGTGCTAAACCGAGTTAAGCAGTAAGAAGAAAGGTCTTAAAGCAAAATGCTGTAAACTTTATTGAGCTGATTTTTCTTTTCCTTCAAGAGTGCAGAAATAGGACCTGAATTGCTATAGATAAGTATTTTTAATCTACTAAATGGTTTTACTAAGGGAGTCTCAAATCTTTGCACAGAATCTTTTCCTCACATGCACATTGTGCTGAGGTAGCATGCTTTAGAAGGGGATCACAAACTTATTTTGCAAAACTTACATTGAATACAAATATATTTTATAGTTAGTAGAAAAAGGATTATAAATTTATTTCTGCCTACCTTGAATCTCTTTCTTTACCTGGCTACGAAGCTACCTGACTCTCAAGTAAACAGAGGACTAAAGTGATTTGTGTAAAATTACAAAGCTCACCAATATCAATACATAAAGAGAAATATAACCAAATGGCAGTGATTTTCTATAGAGAAATATATGATTTTACTGGTTCTCATTTTCCTGCCCAAATGGCACACAAGAAGAAAAATTTGTCTTGAACATACCCCGGCAGTCAGCTTGATTAGATAGAGAAGAATTATGTTCCCAAATGGAAAACAACTGCTGGGAGTTTAGCAAGGAGAGGCTTATGCTGGTAGAACACAGAAAGCACTTTGCTAAATCAGCAGGAGCAGTATCTGTCCCATCTGCTGCGGATGTTTGTCCAGCAGTCATTTATCAAAGGCACACAAAAGTGGACTCAAACCAAATCCTGCCTGATGCCTGGTGGGGCAGAGAGGGTGAGATGCGGAGTGGTGCTGTATCCCTGGCAAGTGATGCAGCTATGGTACAATTGAGCCCCCAGTGCAAGCACAGAGAAGGAGGCAGAGGAACCATTCAGCTCCGTTCCAGCACCATGCTGCTCCAGGCTGAGGAATCATGGGGAATGAAGCTGTGATGGCAGGCAGCACAAAGGAAAAGGGTCGACAGAGCAGACAGGATGTCCCCAGCATCCTTGAAACCCCATGGAGATGGTGGAAACCTCTTCTTTGGTAGAAACATCTCCTTCTCCTGCTGAAGGGGGATGTGTGGGCCACAGCAGGAAATTCTGTCTCTCATATATCAGAAATGGCACCAGAACACCCACATTTGTCTGGAAAGTTGCTCAAAATACAGTCTAAGAGATTCAAATTTACTGATGGCAAACTTGAACTATTCCTGCACAGACCATACTGATAGTCCTTTGTATATTGCATTTAAAGACTGATTCAATAAGCCTATGTTCTGCCTAAATCATTCTAACTCCTTCTCACTCTCTCACTTAAATCTTCAGACATCATGAAACAGCAGCCAAAGGGATTTAAAGCCAGGTTGGCTGAGTGTCCACATGCATCAGTGGAAATGTGAGCTAGAAAGAGGCTTTCTAAAAAGCTATATGGCATTAAAAAGAAAACAGAATTTCTTGTTTTCTTTTGTAAGTCTTCCTCTGGCTTCTTCTTTTTAAGGGATTTTAAATATAAAAATATTGTAATTCAGCTGTTTTTCTTATTAGCCTAAATTTATCTGCAGACTCTGAAATGTAAGAAAAGTGCATTAATTCTTCCTGCTAGAGCTTTACCTTCAAATGGAAGTTGATTTTTGGAAGGAGAAAAGAGTAACGGGAAATAAACAAATTATGTGATTCTTTGCTTACCTTTAAAAATAATACCTAAAATCTGAGCAATAGGTTTGATTTTTTTTTTTTTTCACTAGTTCTCATATATTTAAATATTTTAAGTAGAATTGGTATCAGGATCACAACTGGTTACTGCAGCCGGGAAAATCAGCCTATTCAGGAACCAAAGACCCCATTAACTTTAGCAACAGTTTCTCCAGAAAGCTGGAAAGCAAACTACTGTTGTAGTATCTTCTGTAGCATACTCAAATCTACAGATCTTAAAACATGCTGCAAACATTAATGAGCAGTCTCACAAAATACCTGTGGTCTTGTGGTTAAGACAGTCCAACTCAGTTTCAAAAGAAAGAAGTTCAAAGCTTTGCTCTGTCACAGCCAGCTCATGCAAGACTCTGATCCTGCAGTGCTTTAAATTTAGGCATGCGAGTAGTTCTGTTAAATTCAGTGGGAAGAATGTACTTAAATGTTTTCAGATTAAGGGGCTTTAGGGGTACCTTTGGGTTCAAAGTCCAAACAACCCTCCTGCAGCTGCTAAGAGCTTCGCCTCCAACTGTCCATTGGAACACCTGAGGAGCTTCCTAAAACAATTCCACATGCTCCCCTGCAGAGGAAGGATCTGTGGCAGAAGGTCTGCTGGAAAGAGCGGAGGAGGGAGAGCAATGTCTTGAAACATGACTGTTCAACTAATGCTGCAGTTGTGTTGGCATATGTCTGCCCAGGCCCGCAGTCCAGGCTTAGCCAAGCTCTACAGACCCCTGACTATCTCTGGATTGAGGCCTTTTCTGGGTTCAGGTGCTTAACTTTCTTGGCACATGGGGATCCTGAATTAATAGGCATACCCAGACTAGGTCTGATCAAACCAGTCGGGTGAAAACACTGAGGCTCCATCCACAGCTGGGCAAGCCACAGCCTCACCCAGGCTGTGGGGCTTCTCAGTTCAGCTCCCCCTCTACCCTACAGGATTTCAGTTTGCTTCCCAGGGCCGTTTCTACCTATAGGTTTCACCTCCCCAATATAGACTTGGCAGTGTTTTGTGGACTGGCTCAGACAGTTCTTTCAAAGCTTTTTAGATTTCATGGCTTATACCCTTGTACCCTTTATGTGGCCAGCTCTCCTCACGTGTTGCCTATGTAACCTGAGGAGAAAGCAAATACCTTGGCTCTGTGGCACTTGTGCTTGCCAGCAAGTGCTGTTGGTACTAGCAGAGTACCTCTATTATAAAACACTGCTTGAAAATGAAGTGGTAAATCACACTCAGCAGTTTGCTTTGCACATTAGAACCTTTTTATCATCATTGCTGAGGAGTTTATACCTGTCATTCCTTCATCAAGGAGCAGCATTAAAATATTTCCTGTGCATTCATCACAAGCTTTTTGCTTTAGTAAATTACTATATTATGTATAAAGCTTCCTTAGACTTTGTATTACTCTTGCTTCTGCAAAGAGTTGACTCATTGGTTGTGTTGAGCCTGGGATGCAAAATGAAGCCACACGGGAGAGAAGTTTGGAGGAATGGAGTGGAAAAAGGGGTCATTTAATCCTCTGAAAATACAGCTTTGCAGAGACCAAAGAGTAGAACTGCCATTTGAATCAGTGACTGCTCTGAGAGCAATAAAAATCACAAACAAATGTTGGTAACACAACTGTTGGCAGACCTTATAATTCATATGAGAGAGGTTAAAGCAATTGTCTGAAGTACAAGATTCCTTCTTGAAACATACTGATCTTCAAAAATAGGTTTACAGCCTCTCTTCTGGACAATAATTTTCAGAGGAGAAGTCTGGCAAAAAGTTTTGGAAACCACATTCACTAAGTATTCTGCTTCCAAACTGCAAGGATAATTATGTTTCCTTTTCCCTGCTTTCAGGAGTTTTTCCCCAGAATTTGATAATTTAATTAGAAAGTGTAGCAATAGGCAAGGAGTTCACCAGACTGGAATTGGAAGTTTTGCAAGAACCATAACTACAGTGGTCTTTTTAGCATAAAAGAGCACTTTGATCACCTCTTCCTCACTAACAGCATCCTAAACATGAAACGGGAAGACTTGAGAAAGATACAAAAAAAAAAAGATTGCAGGGCACATAAAGACATAAACATACAAAAAAATCAACAACAACAGAAAAAAGGCATGAAACCAGCTTTAAAACAGCAGATTGAGTAGACAGAAATTAGGCCAACACATCAAATATACATTGTTTGTTGTTGATGCCTGGGGCCACAAAATTATTTGGAGTCTTTGGCTTTCTGTGAGTACAAGATGTCTGCAGAACCCAAACAAGGGGCTGATATTTGTTCTTTCAAACGCAGCCACCAGATGAGTGGGGTTGCTGGTTTTAAATATTTAATGTTTCATTGGAAGGCTGGCATCTCTCACATGCTCCTTGAAAGAGGAACAGCACCGCAAGGATCTGTCGCAAGTTCAGAATCCTCATTCGGGCCTCAGTTATCCATCCCTCCCACGCAGACAGAGCTGTATTTGCAACTTATTAGTTTGGGGCCTATATTTTTTTAATTGTGTTTTTGGGTCAGTGTATGCACTATATATTTCTTGACATCTGTTCTTCAGTTTTGAAGTGATTTCCATGGTTATGGGAGGACATAGAGACCAAAAGCTCTAACAAAGCAAGGCACAGAAAGGTGAGGTGTGCTGAGCATGTCGGCAGCAGTGGCCTCTGGACCAGACTTATGGCAAACCTGTTTTCCCTATTCAGCCTTGCTAAAGCACCCCAGCCCTGCTATACATATATGGATCATGATGGGTAGAGGCTTCTGTTCATGTTTTCCCAAAACAGCTTTCCTTTTAAAGAAAGGAGAGGGGAATTGCTCAGCAACTGGAAGATGCTTGTTTTAATATCAAGCCCTGTGTGAGCATCTGAGTATTGATACTCAAAACAAGTCCAAGGGAAAGACTGATCTCACCTATGACCAGTCCTGCTTAGTGGCTTCCCCATTCCCCACTTTCTGTAGTCACCTGGAGAGATTGTCAAAATTCAAATGTGTTCTGTTGGGAAGGGGGTGGGATGAATTCCTTCGCTACTAATTTATGTGCAGAGTTTCTGTCAAACGTTGGTAAGATCTGAAGATCTGACTGCTTAAGTCCTTCCAGTGGTCCTGAAATACTTCTCTTTAATTTACATCTCAATCTGGGACATTTTCTGATGGTTCCAAGGAAGGACTGAGGAGGTTTTACTCAAATTTGTTCAAGATGTGAGAGAAACTGGGGTTCCCCCAAGCTCTTGTGTTGCTTATTTTGCTTCCATGACTGCAGATGGAAAGAACGGGCAGATACCTCAAAGCTGAACACCATCAGGTCCCATAGGACCAAATGAGAGGAAGTTTTAACCATGACCAGAAAAGATGCCACAAGGAAATGTCCTTTCCATTTCTCTGTGAAGGACTCCTCACAGATTTCTGGCATGAATTCTGGCTCTGGAGGCTAGGATCAGCTTCTCCACTCACTGACCTTTTGTGTGGCCAAACTTCTTCATTTACTGCCCACAGCAGGTTTCTCTGAAGCCTGTCTCCTTTGGACCCCTGGTAATTTCTTCTGCAGTGTTTGTGTCAAAACACAAAGCTCTTCTTAAAGAAAATGTGAACATGTATGCTGCATATGAAAATCAGCAGAGATCTTCCTGAAAAAGTAAGCCAGGCAGCACTGTGCACCCTTCATTTATGTTCTGAAAGAAACCAAATTCAATGGAAAAATAAAAAATATATATAATACTATTGTCTGGGTTGGAAGGGACCTTAAAAATCCTAGAGTTACACCTCCCTCTGCCATAGGCAGGGACATCTTCCACTAGATCCGGTTGCTCAAAGCCCCATGCATCCTGGCCTTGAGGCTCCCAAAGACTTCACAACTCCCTTTTTCATTCAGTGTTACTGTACTGGAAAATTCTTAAATTCTTTTATATAGCAATATTTTACTATCTTTTGACAAAATGTTATTTTTTTAATTATGATCAGTTGCTGGGGGTTTATTGCAGTACTATATGTCTGGTAACTCAATCCATAGTTAAGGCTGAGGGTGTATGTTTAGACAAAATAGGTTGAGTCTCTATTTCATGTGTAGTTGCCTACTAATAGGCACTGTTTCATAGTACAGTGTATTTGGCTGTTTTCACTATGTCTTCTGTTTACTGTGAGTTGATTCACGGATTTTTTCCATTGGTATTCTTGTTTTGAAGACCTATCCTTAAATAAAAAAAAGGCAACTAAATGTGATCCAGAGTAATGCAAGTTTGCCAATTTTGCTGAAACTGCTGATTCAACAGGGTCTTTCATAATTTGTAAATTTAGGGGCATGATCCATGGGGCTATTTTTGAAACAATACCACTAGTCATATGTTTAAAGTTACATTCGTGTTTAAGTACTTTGTGGAATCAAACCTTAATGCTGTGGGCTAAGCTGAGATGACTCATTTAAAGGAAAAAATCATATATGTGAAAAAAATATTCCCACTTCCTGATAAGTCATCAAATAGCTGCTTTTATTGAAATTCCAAAGATGAGCTTCACTTAGTTGATTATTCCATTGAAAGTCAGAAAGCACAAAAGTCAGTAGTATCATTCATACATGATTTCAGAGGACTCGATTCCATAAGCAGTAATATGAAATAGTCAATGTAAACAAGAGATATTTTGTTAGCTTCTTAAGGAAAATCTCTCTAATGCAAAACACAAACGATTAATGCATTTATCTAACTCCAAGTGAAGAAGCAATTCTGAAAATGTAGATTCGTGGTTTTAAGTAATGCAGAAGGGCAAGCAGAAAGTAGAGGCACCAGAGAGTTTTTCTCTAAGTTCATAAGTTCTGTGAGCATAGTGTAGTGTTGAGTGTTAAGTGTTAAATATCCTCAAAACTTCATCAGCATTTTGTCCATCAGGCAGGCAAATTTTCCAGATGGTTTTTGGGTGATTAATTGTGCTGCTCCTAATTGTAAGTTCCTCCTCTGTGTGTCTTCTTCCCTTCTGCTTCACTGTGGAGAAAGGTAAGTCTTTAACCATTAAGCAGCTGGCACAACTTGTGTCAACAGTTCTCAGCACTGAATTTGAGAATGTTTACAAAATTGGTGAGTCTCAAGTGGGCGTTTTACTTTGAGTATTTGTTATTCTACACAAAACATCTCAGAAACAAACACAGGTCATGCATTCTCAGCTCTTTCTGATTCCATATGTTTTTTTCATGAATGACATTAACAACAGGAAGCTCCTCCAAACATCATACAGAAATGCATTTATGAAGCTAATGCAATTTTGCATTTAATTTATCCATTATTTTTATGGCAGTGGAACAATAAGCTTTTATTTCTTTTATTTTTTTTCCATCATGAGTTTTTTTACTTTTTTTTTAGCTCTTGAATCGCGCTTCAGAAGATGCACCTATAGAAGAAGGAATGAGGTCTCTAGGATATTTAAAACCTTTGAATGATTTCTTCTCAACATATTTAACTGTTAAGTCCAATAGAAATGACCAGGCCTCAGACAGCTCTTCCCCTGGCTGCATACCATTACATTCAATTTTCCCATGTTTAAAACATGCTCCGTTTTCATGGTTGTAGAGACAATTTCAAGACATCTCGCATTGTTTATAGTAATTTCTATGCATTTTCTAGTGGCTGGTATTACAGCCTTTGTGGCATTCAAATCCCAAGGAATGAGAAAATGAAAAATTAGTCCTCAGAAAGATCCCACTCGTGTATATATGACTCAAGTATATACAGATTGAGGAAGATAATCATTAAATCCCATATTACTGGAAATGTGTGGAAAAAATCATTCTACAGAAAGGAGAAGAATCAAAAAGAGAATGTGCTTTTTGGTAAAGCAGATAACACAAATTAGATGTTTGTCATGATCTTTGGCCATTTTGTCTATAGTCAGTTTTTTCTCAAAGGTCATTTTGTCATATTGGGCTCAGCAATCCTATGAAATACAAATAGCTCTGTCATTTGATGTAAGACAGAATGTGGTCCAAGTTTAAATGGAAAGATAATGGCTTTTATCAGTTTTTTCCTCCCAAAATGCTTCAGCAGTGTTGTCATAGGTCAAAATCTTTGCTGCCAAACAAACACATGGAATTCCTTATGCTAATGGAAAT
Source organism: Psilopsiagon aymara (assembly GCA_024733675.1). NCBI lineage: Eukaryota > Metazoa > Chordata > Aves > Psittaciformes > Psittacidae > Psilopsiagon > Psilopsiagon aymara. The sequence continues at coordinate 20,500 of JANRGW010052352.1, read as the reverse complement.
AAGCATCAAAATTCTCATGCAAGAAGTTGAAATGAAGATCTGTATCACATGTATATTAGCGGAGAAGAAAGATTCATATATATCAAAATGTCACACGTATTTTGGAGGAGAAGAAAGAGGACTCTTGTTCATCTGCTTTATCATGATGTTACAAACATGAGGGGTATCTACTGAAACCAATGCTTTAATGAGAGCAGCAACTTTACTTTTGACACTAAAAGATGTCTCAAAACCATTATTGCAAAAGGCACTTTGAGGTCTGACAGACATTAATGGAAGTCTGGTATTAAAACAAAAGGAAGAATATAATTATCTCATCAGGCAAAGCTAAGCAAAAGGAATAGCTTCCTTTCACTGAACTATGTCATGATACTGCATTTTGAATTTGTCTTTCCATCAGCTTTCAGCCAAGGAGCTCAAGGAAGGTTACAAATAACCAAGTGAGTCTCAGAGCGCAGAGAAAGGGATCGGCGTTGACTAATTTGTGCACAATCAGTCAAAAGTTAATGGCAGAAAAAGGACAAGAGCTCATACCTTCTGGCTGCAGCAAGAGCCATGTTGATGACTCCGTAGCACACTTAAGAGCATGCCTGCCTGAAGCACGAGGTTCATTTTGAGCATCCAAGCACTATTCATGTGATAAAAGCGCAGAATATACCTAAACACATTTCTGAATTGTGACCTAGCTTTGTTTGCTAAGGAGCTTGGTGCAGCTTGCACCACATCTGACTTTTGTATCCATTCACCTGGCAAACAAAAAAGCTTCAGGCTCTATCTCCCCTAATCCAAACACATTGATCACTGCAAGAGACCAAAGAAGAGAAATCACCTTTATTTCATGAGAATGTCCACCTTCCACTGATTAATATACGTAAAATGGTTTAACTTGTGATGCTGAAATGCATCTCAGCCCTAGCTCAAGCTGTATTTGTTTGTCTGCCCTGGAGCAGGCACAAGAACTCAGGCTGCGTGGCAACTCAGCAGCAGAGAAGATACAATCCAGTAGAAAGGTGCAGTGGACTGCTAGGGAAGTGGCGCACACGGGGCAGAAAAAGAATGATTCAGTGCAAGACATCTGTCAAACCTTCAGGTGAAGGCTGGAAAATAGTGTCAACCCCAGAAGTGCCCGCCACAAGGTGCTCACAGGGTACATACATTAGGAGCAGTGAGTGTAACAGAGTTCATTTAAATCACAGACGAGTTGGCAGTCAGAGCTATGAAGATCAGTTTCTTATGTCTCTGTATGATGTGATTTATTTCCTTCTGTAACAGAGTGTGGTGTCTGACCAGAACATTTCTGAATTGCCATCATCTGTCTGTCTCCCATGTGGCATTTTCTAGTGGCTGGTATTACAGCTGAGTTCATTTAGAGAAACTACCCTCAGTAGGGATACAAATTTTTGTCTGATGCACCAAACAACTTTAATGAGCCTCTACACCTTGATGAGACGTTTACAATATAGGGTTGCATTCTCAGAAATTCTTAGTTGTCTTGGTCCATATTTTATTTTCAAACATCTGGCAAAAAACAGTGGGTTTTTTTTTAACCAACATCTGGAATAAATTCAAACAACTCTGCTGCTATGACCTTACAGCACTACACTGTGATACTAATAAAAAACACTTAAAAAATAGAAGTTCTCTGTGTTCTGTTAAGTACTGTCTATTTTCAAGAACAAGCTAAATTTGTGAAGACAAAGCAGGGCTCTGTATGTCACAAAAGACTTATTGTGAAAGTTATTTGATTACATGGATCAATTTGTACCCTTTCCCATCAACAAAGAATTGAAAAATATCATCAGTCAATTTGCCCCAGATTTGTAAGCCCTAGGGAAGTAGATTTCAAGGTCAAAAAAGAGATAATGAAAGTAAATAATATTACAGATGAATATAAATATAACTAAACTGAGCCAAGTCTGTTTCTACTCTGCTTCCAGATCTGCAAGTTCAGGGGAAAGTAAAAGGATCCTTTATTTAATAATTAGGTAAGTCTTAATTAGTTTCAGAAGCCTAGGGAAGGGAGTAAACTAAAATCTTAGCTACAGATGGATTTGTGTGGACATTTTGTCTGAGGTTGATAGCAAACAAGAGTAAGCATTGCAGGAAAAGATTCATTTGTGTGATGTAGGTACAAGACACAAGAGAGCATCCAAGTGCTCAAGAAAGTGCCCTTGCGTATCTGCAGTCATTATAGCTATAGTAATGTTACTGCTACTACTCCTGCAGTAACAAATGGAGTTGGCAATACATTCTATTATGCCTTGAAAAGACAGATATGTTTACCTGGAAAAGACCTGCCTATATCTTATAGCAAGAAAGTTAGAACATTGTACTGACTGTATAAAGCACCAAGACACAGGAATAGAAGACAAGGTAAGCATGTCCATCTTTGAACTAACCCGAAGATAGCAATAACAAAATATGCACTAGGCTGCCTTGGGGAGTGCTATGTTCATACAAAGGGCACATCAACCAGGCCGGTATAAGGAATTAGGACAAGAGTAGTTCTCTCTTCACAACAGATGGAAAGGGAAAGCCAAGCTGACATGGTAGCTAAGTGAATTAAAGTTTTAGTCCATTAGATCCTAATGGTACAACCAGGTCAGCACTGTTTTTACTGTCAAGTCAAATCATGCCCACATAACTTCTATTTCTGGGAAGGAAGAAATAGTGGCATTTATTTATTTTTGCACTAGGAGGCAAAAATTCCCATGAAAGCCATGAATGACTTACTGAGTTTAGCAGCAAGAATGCCTAACTGTGAAGGCAAATGCATTACACAGATAAGTTTGTTCCTCCAGGTCCATGCTGGTTCCATTTTGCATTATTCCCTAAGGTGGACAAAACTCTAAAGCTTGAAAGTAAAAGTAGGGTCAGAGTTGTTCTCGTATGGTTCCAAGTTTCACAGCATGGAAATCCCAGCTCATTTGAAAGCAAGCTGGAAATATTATGAGAACAGATTCTTTTTTGACTGTTGGGTGTGTTTGTTTCATCTCCCTGGGGAGAATGTGGGTTCCCTAAGCCACACTCTGCATTTAGACATTCTACCAAGAAACCCTAGAGAGGAAACCCTAAATCATAGCTTTCTACACACTGTATTTGACAGCTGAGTTTTGAAAACTAGCAGTGACTCTGCTGCTCTCCTGACTGAAGCAAAAAAGATTTCTACAAAGGATTCAACGGATTTTCCACAAGGTACCAACAAAGATGTTACCTAATATTAGTTATAGTGGAGAATACTTATCTAAAGCATTCTCTTTGTTCCTTTTTTACAAACAGAAAAAAACCCCACCTAGCTCATTTCAGGAAGGAAGAGCATAATAGCATTGATACATGTTCATGTATACCTGACCAGACCAGGTAAAGAGATGAAAGGTTTTGGACAGATACTATTATTTCCCTCTGAGATTTTGCATCCTTTATGTTTTTCACCAACTATGGTAAAATTTGACAGTAATTTAGCTTGACACTTTCCTTTCAGCAGTTTTAAAGAAACAAAGGTTGGTTTTTTTCTGTTTTTAAAGGGACTTTGAGTACATCAAACACAAAATTCCAATTAATTTAGAAGTGGTCTGACATGTCATTTCAGCTTTCAGCATGTCAAGAGAATACTCGGTGTTCACTGGCTACCTCAGCAAACTACTGCCCTGTAGTTTGTTTTGTCATATGATCTAATCTCTGAAAACTTACATTTTTAGGTAGTATAGCTGTTCTTCATAAGATGTGCGTATCAAGAGGCCATCCCTTTCCTCTAGAATTGTATAATTTTTTGGACTACTAAAGAGACAACAGAAGCATGACCTACTGCATCTGCTGGAGAATACCGAATGTATGTAATTACATACAATGTAATCATCAAGCAACATCACCTATTTTAAAGGTAAGCCAACCTTAGAGGAGATGAGAGATGAGAAAGGTAAAAGTTGGAGGTAAGAGAGAAGATTGCAGGGCATAGCTTTGCTTTACCTGAGCTCACTTCCCCTCCTTGCACAAGCTGAAGGTTGACACGGGGAGGAGGGCTGTCTCTCTGGAACGTTCCTCTGAAAGACCTAGGCCTCCACAGTATGATCCACCCCAGATAAGCATCCTGTGCAGCCACAGGAGCTCTCCTGCAGATCGCCTTGCTGTACATGCATCCTCAGGGAGATGTAAGCTGGGGTTTAGCCTGACAGCTGTAGATGTGTGACAATCTGTATTTCTTCTTGTGGGAAAGAAAGGTCTATGAGTCCTATTTGTGCAGAAATCTCATTTATTTGAGCACAGTTGAAAGATTAATGAAGCTAAGGTGTGCTTAGGAACATTAATATAACATGAAAATTGATCAATGGAAACACACAGGAGTCAACTTCTGCTAAGGCCAGTTTGAAGTTAGTGAATAGATCAAAGCAGATAAAATAAAAATAATGACTTATGAAGACTAGTGATAGAGAATAAGAACCTGCACAAAACCAAACAGAATGCCTGCCTGAACTTGAGGATGGTAAGAGAATTAACCACAATGAAACATATTTCCTGAAACATGTTTACATGAAAATTGCTTGAGGGCTGGGAGCACAAAGTAATTAGCTGAAAAATTATTAGATGGGTGAGGTTAGATGATCTGTTTGTCTAGTCAGCCTTTGAGGGCCAATGCAATGGGAGCAGTGAAAGGGAAAGGAGGGCACTGCAGGTTAAAAAAAAAAAAAGGAGCAAAGGACAGTTTTGTCTATTTGCCAGAGTCAATAATAATACCCCATAAAGCTGTAGTGCTTTAAATTATTAGAGCTGACCAAGGATCTCTCACTGCAACACCTTTCCAATAGAAAATGCAGTTCCTATAAAGCTGCTGCTTTCCAGAAGAAAATAATATTCAAATAAAATTTCTTGGGAAAAAGTATTTTGAGCTGTTGAATTGATGTAAGGTATTTCATTTTGAATCAGTTATCTCAAATGTTTTTCTTCCTATGGCAAATTGTCTTATATAAGCTCTAGACCAAGCACCTTGCTGTCTTTGGGCTGGGCTGGGCATTGTGGTTTTGAACCATCTCCAGTGATGTGAAACAGCCATCATCTGACTGCATGATATAGTGCATTACAGGAATCTCTTGAACAGACTTTGTAATGAGAGGTATAACTTAAACAGAAAGCTTGGACCTTAGAATGAATATTGACTACCATGAGGCAAACACAAGGTTCAGCTGCACCAGACAGCGTTGGTTATGTACTGTATTGTTTATGGGCTGGAGTATTAGAGGAATTATGATCAGAGCACCTGCAACACTCAGAAAAAAAGCCATGCAATGTTTCTGAGATTCAAAGTCATGCTGTCACATATGCTCCCATGAGTCTGACCTTTAAAGGCCGCATCGAAGCTTATCCCTTGCTATTTTTCCCATTAATCAACTTAACACAAGAAGGTGTTACCCTAAGGAGGTACATAGAATCAGCTAACTACTTATTTGTGGCCCTAATAAAAGCATTGATGGCATCTTAATGAACATCAGCACCAGCCTTTTGCAACCCAGGCAACCACTACACCATATTCTGGACCCCAGAAGTGCTGCCCTATGCACCTTGGTCTCATGCAGTGTCATAAGATTGCAAGCACTGGAGCAATTTCAGGCAATGTTACAACAGGATAAATAACACACACTGAGTGGCATTTCCTAATTTTAAGGCCCATCTGTATGATCATTACTGACACTGAATGAGACTTTCCTTTGCATATCATGCCCTGCCTACAACTAGTCTAGTCTCTATTATAGGAGCATATTCATTATTTTTATATTATTCACTACACAGTACCTCTGCTCCTACATTGAAGTATGTGTTTGGCGAAACAGCATGAGATGAGCAAGCCTTCTTCATCCATTGGTGACCACACCATCAGAATTTATTCCAGCAACCACCTTGGAAACAGGACACTTTCCCTCCTATTTCTGGCCATTTCCAAATGCAATTGCAATCTGCTTGGAAACCCAGTGACTCTGGGTGGAAGAGCTAATCTCAGTGCAAGCACACTTCCTGACTACATTTTCTTTCTGAAAAGCAGACAGCAATGCTGCAGTTTAGCTAGAAGGGATTAAACTTAGAAAAGTCCTACTTCAGGAAAAAAACATTTGCTTAAAACTCCTTGACTTAAATTTAAAACATTCATACTACCCAAAAGGGAAACTTTTCCTGAACAGGAGTTGGGTACTTTAAGCAATTTACACAGTTCAACGGGGTTAATAGCCTGCATGGAGTCCCCACAGACTACCATAGGCTGTGAATTTAACACTGTTGCACCATAATGGAGATGTTCTTAGAAGCTGATCTCCTCCATCAGTATTCATGGCTATTTGCCCCTATTATCATAATGTCATGTGTAGGCAAAGTGCACAGTTAAATAAAAATAAACAAATGGAATTGCCAACCACAAGCAAATGCCCAAAGCTGTGCCACCATCTGCCCACCCCACCCACTGATAAAATAAATTCCTGGCATTTTTCCTAGACCCAGTAATGCTAAATTAAATAAGTATTCCTAGTTGTGCACACTGAAAGTCAGAAAATCTGGACCCTAGAGGAAAAAAAGAGGAAATGAGACAACATCTCAGGGACTTTCCACTAAGAAAGTTGTTGCTGTCACCTGGAAATCTAAGTCTTGGAAGTGAGCCTAAAAATCATCCCAAGAAATATTACTGGCTACCCTAGGTCATATAAGAAGAGGAAAGTCCCAAGCCCCCTGCAACAGACTGCGAAAAAGGTTGAAATACGTTCTCTGAGTTCCTGGAGGGAATCAATTAGATGCAGGGCACTCAGTAGCTTACCTCAGTAAGTGCACCTGGGGATTAAGGCAGATTAAAGGCCAGCTGTAGGAATTTATGATGAACAAGGTCATCCACTTCTCCTTTTGCCATTGGGGTAGAGTCTACACACAGACAGAGCACATACACCAAGTCCGTCTCAACGTGCAAGGACAACAGCTGTGTGAAAGGGCAGATGGGGCCTGTAACTCCAGTGTGGCTATCTTTGGGGACAATGTCAGCAGCCCTCTCCAGCAAGACTTATGTCCCCACCCAAGTCAAGGCAAACCCCATTAGTGCAATGCACTGCAGTGTCAGCTCCAGCTCATTCGAAAGGGAAAAGCTGTGAATTACCTTCTAAATTAGTCTTCCTTACAAGCAGACTTTCCACAAGCAGGGATAGGGATCATTCAGAACCCCCAAAGGCACAAGCAGTCCCTGTTTCTCCATCGCTTTCTTCTTTTGATAGTCAAGGGTTGAGCATGGATAGAGCCATAGAATCATTTTCCTATTGATCTTTCACCCATCTCTGCTGGTTTACACCACTGTAAGTAAAAAGACAATCAGACTGCACATTTCTGTTCCATGTCTGATAAACATCATCTAAACAGAAACTGTATTTGATACATAAAGTGCTCTGCTATCAGCTTTGATTTCGTACTAAGAGCTGCTTTTAATTGCAACCAGGAATGTGTGTCAAAGGGGAAGGAAACAAAAATAGCTCTGGATGCGGGGAAAAAAAAAAAAAAAAGAGAAGAAAGAAAAAGAAAAAGAAAAGCAGCCCCATATCTGCTATTCTAAGATCACATGTATGTCTGTTAACCTTAAGGGTTTGCCAATAGTAAGGGACATGTTTTAACTTGCTATAAAATGAATACATCTATGGGCCAGATTTGTATCTTAGTTACAACTATGTAAAGCAGAAATAAACTTCTTTGATGTTGTTAGACATACTTTGGATTTATAGTACTCTGAGATCAAAATCAGAACTGCATTTTAAATTGAGATGACCAGAACAATGAAAGAGGCAGAAGATTCAGATGACAATGAATACAACAAGATCTCTAATATAAAACTCAGTTTTTCTGCAGACAGTTTAATGAAGAAGGGGCACATTGCTGGCTAGATGGTTTGTATTACTATGTAATGAAGTTTGTATATAAATTATTGCATGCACACAAGCTCTGACATGCTATTTCTTTGGCTTGTATTTTCATGAGTTTCTTTGCTTTCTTTGTTGTGGGAAGCAAGTAATAAAACAAAATACAAAAGTGAATAATATGCATCCAAATGCTTGGAAGCATAATGATTATTTTTAAAATCTGGTTTCCTTATTACATGCTGCCTAGAATAAAGAAGACAGAGAAAATACATGTCTTTCACTTATTCTGAATCAAAACCAAGCATTTCCAAAGCCTCCCTGTTCCAGTCAGAACACAGAGAAATATGTAACGTTCCTGTATATGCAAGGGAATGCCTTCTGAAAGTATTTTAGAGCATTTCAGAACATCACAGCATACCTGCATAGCTTATGCTTTCCCCTCTTTGCCATAAGAAAAAGTAATTAATAAATGACAGAAAAATATGGGCGATCAGTGAAGTGTTCCTTCTAAAACACTGGAATTTTTATCATCTATGATCAATTGAGAAGCTAAGCTAAGAAAAACACATAAACAAAGGCGGTAATTGATGATGGGGAAAATGGATTTTAAAGTTCTTTTCTGTAGTAATAATACATCTTTTTACCTAAAGACACACAAACACAAATTGTCTGTTAACAATATATACCTCTTAAACTGAAATTACCACCTCTGGTTGTTTTGGGGTTTTTTAGAAAGAATTAGCTGAGGTGCTGAATAAGATTATTTCTAGTTGATTTAATGGGATCTGAATATATGCAGTCTTCTGAAAGTCAGGCTTACTCTGCTAATGAAGTACGGACTCAGAAAAGCATCTTTCCTTCCTGAGAGATGTGCCTGACCCTTAGACAAGTAACTTTTTGTTCAGCTTCCCAAACAAAAAAACCTGGCATACACAATGAATGACACCACAAATGCAGTGATGTCCCACACCTAGCACACATGAAGGATCCTTTTCTGCATGTTACTTTGTGACTTTGGATAGTTTTTAAAAAAGACCAATTGAGGTTATACAAAACCACCCCAGCAACAGGGGTGGGATATTTTTTTTTGCTCAACAGCTGCTGTACCCTTACGTTCTGCCAGGAAACTGCTTTTGGTGAGGACGCTCACGAGTTTGAAGAAACTCAACCACATAATGTGTATTGTTTTGAAACGTTCGAATTGCTGCTGTTCACATGCAACCAGCCATGGCACACACTGTTCGTTAGGAAACATCTGTCTATGGGTTTTCACAGTTGCAAGCATTTTGAAGCATAATAATGATTCTGAGAGTAGATAACTTCAAACCAGTTATATGTGGGCAGATTTTAATAACTAAATAAAAGTCACATGGAAAATTCATGTCACTGATGAAATGCCAACACGCTGATGTACAGGAAGACAGAGAAGAACATCCAGTCCAGTAATATCTGTGCAATGTTTCCCCGTGTTTGAAGGTCAAAAAAGTACTTCTGTGCTGCAGAGAGGTTATGTCTGTTTTACAAACAATGACAACAAAAATAAATAAATAATAAGCTCTTAGAAAAGGAAAATAATTTGCAGCAAGATGATTTTCTTAACATTGGCCTAGGCAGTTTTGATGCAGAAAGGTTCTGCAAGGAATGGTAATCATACAGTCCAATTCTTTTTGCACCAGTTGTAAAGCACTTACATATCCTGTGTGAATTTAAGTCAGTGAAAGCTCACTTTGGGTAACAGAGTTTTGGCGGTATTAAACATCTGAGTTCCCATGCTGTATCTGAAGGGACAACACTTACTCCAGATTCTCCCACAAAGAAACTAGGTTTTGAAACAAATGTTTTTTAGGCTCTAGATACATTGGTGCTAAACCCCAAACAGTGAATGAGAAAGGAATTCTTCTGTTTCAGTGTGTGACATACACAGCAGAACAAAAATACAGTTTCAGCTATTACCTGGTAGTGAGACATTGAAATTAGACAAGCAATCAGCAGAGTCCCTCTTGACTGAGTGCGTGAGACTTGAAACACTATCACCTACTCCTCATCCCACAACCCCATTAAAGGAAACAGAGTTCAATTCTAAAAAGTGCTTAACATTTATTTTAGATGCTCAGGCTGTCTCTGGAGTCAGTGGCAGTCCAAGGTATCCAACACTTCACAGAGCGGAGCCTTTAAATAAAAACTTCCTCCAAGAAGTTCTGCTTCTAATATTACTGTCATGAATGATAATTCCACCTGGAATAAGTCATCACAGAGGAGCTGTGTAATATTTAATAGGAAAAATAGCACTATTATTAAAAAAACCCACAGATTTATTTTATGCACCAGTGAAACCCACTGCAACTCATATGTGTGACTTATGTTGGACATATACAATAGACCTATATGCTAACTGAATATGGCAAAGAAAGAAAATATTAGTTCTTCAGCCTCAGAGTTTGCATTTCTATCACAGAATCAGACTGAGTTACAGCATTTTACTGCCTTCATCCCTATTATACCTGTATACATTCTTGGAGATTTTCAATAGTCTCCATTTGAAACATCAAAGAATAGGTCATTTAGCAAAGATAATTTGATGGTGCAGTATTATTCCTGCAAGGAGGACCCATTAACATGTTTACAGTAGGAGTGATACAGCTGCACAGCAGCAATGGTACAGGACAGGCACATGCATGGTCAGAGGAGGGACTGTAGCCCTCCAGAGCCATGTGATACAGAGATATTTGTGTAGAGTGAGAACATAAAATTTACTGCAACGTCCTATTTCACCATACTTACAACTGAACTGTGTCTGTAGTAATAATCACCATGGTATGAATGCCAAAACAGAGTGATGGACAACTGGGATAGTAAAAAAAAACAGGATGTTGGGGTCCTATTAATGCCTTTCTCACAGTCTAGGAATGACCTTGATCATTTGAAAAAGCTTTGAAACTCAAAAGCAAATTGTCAAAGTACAAGAATTTTGTTAAAGTACTTCAGTGTTGACACTTAAAGGGAGAAAGCAACAATTCTTCAGCACCCAGAACAAATCCCCACACTGACAAATCAATTACTGCCAAGCTTTTACCTCCTGCCACCCCCTTCCCAAGTAAAACATCAGGACAACTGTGAAAACCTCAGGAACTTGATAGGGGAGGTTGTGAAATACGCATGGTTTTCAAAAGTATCCATTAATGTTGTAATGTCTGCCCTTCTGACAGGCGGTTCTTACAGTAGCTGCTGAATGCTGAATAGCTGCTCCCATGTTTTAATGATGCAGTCACAGCCACACAGGTACATACAGAAAATTCAGTTCTAATCTCTGTACTAGTGTTGTCACAGATTTTATCCCAAAGAGGCAATAGAGTTACATTAGAATCTTAAGAAATCAAATAAGCTGGAGCAGCAACATGCTTACCTGAAAGCTCATCAGCTGGAGATATTTCAGTTTGAATTCTTTCCCTATCACATCAAAGTGCTTGCAGGCAATCTCTCTGATGAAGACAATGGGTAGGTGTTGTCTATCTAGAGAGGGGCTGCAATCTCTGAGCCATATAACACTTCCGTGGAGAGGACCTCTGCTGCACACACATTGACAGTCTATTCAGAGTCAGAAGTTTCCACAACTAGATTCCATTGTTCTTCTTCCCTGGCTGCTGAGTGATTTCTTCATGTATCAGATTCTCTTGAAATTAAAGTGCTGCATGTCAAAAAAATGCCAGTAGGGTAAAGGCAATATTTAGACAGATGCTAAAACATCTCATTGTGCATTAGAAGAAGTACTGGTATTCTTTCTCATTTACTAGAAAGGACACATAATACCATTTAAGGGGAATGTATCTTTTTAACCCCAAAAGATTCCAAACCAGAAAACAATTGAAATACAGTTACCCTGAGATTGAAAGGCAGCATCAGCACACGCCAACAAAACGAGGGGAAAGGTGGGTCAGAACATAAGACATTATTGTAGCTTTTTCTCCTTAAAACTATTTATTTGTGTCCTTACATATAAACCAAAATGGATTTTAAACTCAAATCTTACCTGGAAGATTCACAGCCACTACATCTTTCTCAAAAGACTAAAAGACCGAGTTGACCATGCTGGAGGAAGTCCTGCTGAACCCAAGACAAAAGTAAATGCATTATAGCCTGAAATTCAACCCACAAATGCTTAGATAGATTAAAAAATTGTTCTTGCATCTAGGGACCTTCATCGATGTGCACCCCTGATGTAGACATACAGTAGCACATACTAGTTTTTGCTCAATGCAGCTGACCTCTTCGTAAACCCTGGAAAACATTGACACCTGTTTGGTCCTGAATGAATTCAGTTCAATGAGGATAACACAATACCCTGCCCCCCTCAAATACACACATCTTACTTCCCTGGTAGTTGTGAAGAGCTCATGGGAAAAGAAAGCTCTTGGGTATAGAATGAATTGGAATGAGAACAGATTATAAAGGGAACTTTAAAATAAGATTATTTTAAAGATAATCCACCATCTGGTTTTAAGTTTACAGCAGTGCAACCCAGGGGAAATGCATTTTCATTGTTTTTACATGGAATAATTTAAGCTGGTAAGCATCCAAAATTCAGCAGGAATTTAGTTATTATAGGTAGAATGCATGACCAGTGAAAGAGGGTGGTTATTTCCTTCTATAATAGACTTCAAATTCATTAACTCAAAAGACAATATCAACTATTTTTAATTAAAAATAGAAGTATAACTTAAGTTTGTACTCTTTACTATAAACATACAGCAATGCAGTAATCTATTGAACAAAAGAAAGTAAAAATAATGAAATCTAAATTTGGTTTTGCATATTTTCCTAGCCTTATTGACTATATTTTGCTCAGCATCTCTGCTATCAGCTGTGATATTGCTCAGAGCCAAAACCAAGCTCCTCAAATCCTTTTACTGGGATTTTTTGTTTAGAAATAAATGTTTTTAATCCTTAAGTATTTGTAGAACAAGCTGTCATTTTAACCCACTGTGATGCAACTTGCCTAGTGTCTGAAGAAACTTTACCCATTTCTTTCTAGGTGAAACAAAATGTGGTAACTGTCACATGGGAATGGAGTCACTGCTTACTTCTGCTGTGAGAGAAGTCGGGCGCGGATGAACGCACCATCACTTGCTATCTTTCCCTATATACAGCAAAAATGACAGTGGCAATCCAGCAGGTTTGTCGGTAGCCAAGCCCTGAACACAGACATGTTTTTAAGACTTTTCCAGCAATTATAATTATCAAGCAATAGTTAGACTAGTGCACCCCTGCACAGATAAGAACAGGCTTTCACCAGAAGATCAACATAGAATGCAGAAACAGAAGCCCAGTGTCTTAAATGTCCCCACTTACACAGGAGCACTGCACTGACACATCACCCATTGTGTCTGCTGCAGCTTCTCTTCTACTTCATAATTCCTACTGAATTGTATGAGGACTCTTACACACAGATTAAAATTTATATTTCTTGCCATTACATTATAATCTCTTTCAATAGTGAAATTAGATTGGGAAGCTGACAGATTTCATACATTTTTAGCACAGGGAGCTGGATGCTGTTCCCAGCTCTGTCACTTGACTTTGAGGAGCTCGTGTTGTCTCTGTCCCAGTTCTTGCAGACACCAAATGATGACAATAAGAGTTACCTGTCTGACAAGAAAATTGTGAAAGCCTTTTTATTAATGTTTGTAAGAAGGTTTTAGAATTGCATGCAGCTAGTCTGCAGCCCAATTTCTCCAGGTCAATATTATTACAGCATCAGAGTCATTCTCCTTTGCAGAACCTGTCTAATCAGTAGAGAAGCAAGAAATGACATCCAGATGCTTAGAGTCACTTTGGAAAGGTAAGAGAGGATGATACAAACAGGAAGGTTTTGACATTGCTCTTTCATATTATGATGCTACAATATAGTTTCTTGTCAGCCTGCCCATGTAAGGAAAAGAATCCATAAGAATCAGTAAATTCCATCTTTGGTTCTATGTATGAGAACAATTATGCAGTGATAACTGTTCTCCCCAAAGACTCAGGAAGATCCCTGAAAATTTTAGGTTAAAAAAGTAACAATTGTCTATAATATGCTCTTTTTTCCCACTTCCAAACACTGGCTGAATTATACATCCCTTCACTGGCATATGTAATGCCTGGAGGAGCAGAGACTCTAGTTATTCCCATTACAACTTTCCTATGTTGCTACCCAAGTTCACCAAATGAGAAATATTTTCTGTGTTGAGAAGATCACACGATCTTCCCGTGCTTGATCCATGTCCAAGCCAAGACTTCAGGTTCAGTGACTGCAGAGGACTATAACCATTTCAAAGCAAGGAGACGCTTCCAAATAAAAAAAGAAAGCAGCTTAACTTGGGAGTGCCATGCTTGAGCCCAATGTCTCTGCACACCCTGCAGTTTGCTGTCCTACTCCCTGTGTTCTGCTGCAGGGAACAGGAAAGAAAAAATGGTTTAACTCAAGCCTGTTAGCCAAGGTCTATTTCCTCAGCCCTACCCAAAATCCTAACCTGAGTGTAAATACCAAGATTTTTCTCTTAATTATTTTTTCTTGCCTTTTAACCCTGCAAGTGTTACAGGTCAATTGGAAGGATGAGCTCAGAAAAAGCTATGATGGACTTGTTCTTACATGCAATTTCTATCCATCTCTCTTCTTAAAGCAATTTGTAAACCATATCATCCGTCAATAATAATGGGCCAATGGAAAAAGCCAAGAACTGAGATTTGGGTGAGCATGGTGTTCCCATCAGAACTGCCAACCATGGGGTTTGTCTGATTCAGCAGTGCCCTTCAGCTCCTTGCATTTCCATTTGATTTGACTATTCAGATGGCAAGTTTGTTGGAGAGAAATACCAACACCATTGAACACAATAGGGTGTTTACTAGCATTTCAGGGAATACTGTATAATATAAATTCTTCTAATAGCAGTTCTCAAATCTCACCCAAAGAAACAGACAGAAGACCCTCTATTGGATATGAGGGCATTTTATTTCAGTTAGGATGATCTGAGTGAATACTTTTTTGCTTCCATTTTCCAGGGGATCCAGTAAGTTAGAAAAGAAGAATTATGAGATAGCTGGATGGTAGAAATAAAAGAATTTTTTTTTTTTCCTTAAAAAATATAATATCAAGCATAAAATTCTTGAATCTTGCCTTCCATCCTCTGCCACTCAGAGATTTCTAGAGCCACACAGGCCACTGTCACCAGACAGGAAGTAAAGTGGAGCCTCCCACAACCAACCCAATATTATGAAATTATGAAAAGGCTACCTCAGCTTGTTCATGTTCTAACCCTCTGAGCTTCATTACTTAAGAAAATCAGAGTCAATAAAATTGATTAGATTCTCAAAGCTGAGCAAACAATAAACTGGCATTTTCATTGTACTCGATTCTTGTCTCATCTGTAAGTGAAAAGACAGGATGCCATTAGTTCCTGCAACTCATACAGCTACTTGTGCAAGCGCAGGATTTACAGACTGTGCAAATAGAAACAAAGAACCTGCAATAGCCAAGATAAAGAGTCACAGAATGAATCAGATTGGTGGCTGTGGGAATGGATTTCAGGGCTTTTATGAAGCTATGTGACCTGGCAAGAGCCCAGGTGGGGTAAGGGAAGAAGTAAGATGGAGAAGATTTGATTGAGGAAGACATCAATGACAAGTCTAGTATTACGTATGAAAGTGGGAGAGGCTGGAAATAGATTTTTAGAGTCATCATCACAAAGGTGGCAGCTAAATCTATGGGAATAACTGAAGTAATCTCCCTTATTCATTTATCTATCCACACACGCACACACCCTTGCTGACTTCCTAATTGACGTTGTGGCCAGAGGAAAAACACTGAATTCAAAGAGGCTATTTTGTATTTTATTTCTGATCCAGCTGGACCCAAGAGGTGCCAGGAATCTTGCGAGAAAGGCTCCTTTCAAAAAGAAATTGAGCTGTGTCTCAAGCAGTGTGAATTATGATTCTCTGAAACCTTCAGTGATTTGAAAAACATTTTTTTGCTCACTAAAGTGGTGTGGTAACTTCACGTTATAATGAACTACATCAGCAAATAGAGACTTTTTAAAGAATTGCTCTACTGGGATGTTGTAGCATACACCAAAAGAAAGGAGTTACTTCGTGTAGAGAAAACTGTTGAATCATTTTTCCCCTTTTCAGTTAGCATTTTTTCCCAGGCATCCTTTTACAACTTGCTCTTTTCATCAACACTTAACTTCCCCCCAACCTCAAAAATACCCGTGGTTCCATGCTGCGCTTTCTCACTAATAATTGTGAAGGGGCCAGAGGCACCACGGCTGATTCTGAGCTGTCTCTGCTGGCTGGGCAGCCGCTACCCACATCACCATTAGCCAATGGACACCCTTATGCTGCAGCTTTTTCCTCAGCAGGAACAGCCCTCTGGATCCTATTCCACTCCCCAGGCACTGATTTTCCTTAAATATGAAGCAACTTCCTATCTCTAAAATCTTTACACCTTTTTCCAAAGCAGCTGAAATGGTTCAAAAGTTTTAGAAAACCATTAGAATACAGGAGAAAATAAAGTGGTAATAGTTCTGTTGAATTTGAGTTTGAATTTCCCAGCCAGTTCATGTCCTTAGTTTAAAAAAATATATTAACATGTAGTTCTTAAGAAAAATAAAATTCAGTTACATTACTTTTTTACTGAAATGTAGTTCATGCTTTTCCAGTGTCCCAGGCAGCTACACCATAACAAAGTGCTTATGCCATGCCTTCAGGACACATAACCAAGCACTAGTGCTGTTTGATTTCAGTATTAGCTTAACTGAGATGGTTAAGTATGCGCATTAAATGCAAAACTGGGCCACACTGTAATTTGTGCAATTGCTGGTCCTTCT
This sequence comes from Psilopsiagon aymara, assembly GCA_024733675.1. Taxonomy (NCBI): domain Eukaryota; kingdom Metazoa; phylum Chordata; class Aves; order Psittaciformes; family Psittacidae; genus Psilopsiagon; species Psilopsiagon aymara. Next base: position 3,774 of record JANRGW010052352.1, on the reverse strand, counting down.
TGCCCAAAAATTTGAGTTTGTACATCTCTAGTATGATCTGATCTTGATGAATTCAAGTTCTTCTCTGCCCTACTAATGCAAGATGTGCATGAAGTGTATAAGCAGGTGAGTACTCACTCCCTGTCCATCACTGACAGTTAACTTTGGATCCAAAAGGGTCAGCTTGAACATTTAACTTTCTAAGGGTTGATAAAGGTAATTGAATAAAAATCTGGGGTTTATTTTTATATCTTCTCAAGCATTATATTTTATTATAAAGATTACCATATTTAGTACTAAAGGATAACTGGAAGCATCTGATACAGTGTTCTTATTGCACTGGCTATGAATAATGGAGATGGCCGCCTAGCTGGCAGGGGGCTGGGAGCTACACAAAATGTCTTAATGTATTAACTGTTTTCTGTATTATTGGTGTGGATATCACACCTTGCAAATAGCGGATGAAGACACACAGAAATATATTTTTCTGCTTTTACAACTTCACAATATTTGTCCATTTAGAAATGCAATCTCCTGTAGCATTCACTGCATAAATCCTCTAGCTTCTCACCACAGAGACAATTTTCTTTTCAGAAAGACTGACTCTGTGGTGCTTCTTTTCAGGAAGTTCTCCATGGTTGATTACCCAGAGTCCTTACTGAGTTTACAACACCCAGTTTATTGTCATTGTTCTGTCCAGAAGCTTCCTCCAAACTTGCTCCTTTTGGAGCAAAAGAGAAACTAATTAAAATCAAGCTTTGACAAATTATTCAGCTGGGCATTTTGACCCAAAATAGTCACTATGTATTTGCATTTATCTTAAGCTTTTAAAATGTAGAGAGAATTACACAAGGAAAAGGAAGTCTAAAATATTTCTGCCTCACTAATCTCTGCTTTTGGGTACAGAACCAGAAAAAGTAAACTACTTAATTAATTGTTCCTGACTTACAGGGTTAACACAGCCTGTGTCAATATATTCTGATCCAAAGATACTATCCTTGTTCTTAGATGCTAGGCAGCTGCTTTCATCAAAAATCTCCATATTTACGCACTGGGAGGTGGCGAAGTGAAGTCTTGCTGAAGACCAGCAATATAAACAACATTATACCTCCCTTCAGCAGGAATTATTCACACACCTGTATTTTTTGGAAGAGTTTCAGTCTGCTATTTTTATTTCCCTATGCTTGTGAACTCAGTAGGTTAAGGATTCTTTTTTTTTTTACCCTTTTTGATACATGTGCCAGCTACACCTTTCCTGTAATCCTTGCTTGATCTGAGGGTGGGCATATCTAATCACAGGAGTGTTCAAGGACCTCAGGGTATAGTGAATATTTTGCATGCCCAACCTACTTCCACTATGCTAGCTGCTGTTATCTTAAGCATAACTATTTCCTCAGACTTGCCAAGTGTTAGGTATGTGACATGACATGTATTTTCCCACAATGTCTTGCTGTTCCCCACATAATTTAGTATCTCACTGAACCGTGGGAAATATTTCTTTGTGTACTGGCACATGGAGGACAGCAGTGAATATCATGAAATAGGCAAATCCCATTGCCTGGTGTCTCCACATGTCACGATAACGCAAGTACATCTGACTCACTGCAGACTGCATTGTCTCTCTAGGATTTTTGGGTGCTCCCCAAAATATCTTTGTAAAGGTACATCACAAATTGCGGGGTGAGTCTGGTGGTCCATTCCACCATCCCTGAATTGGCACTTATTTCTATGGCAAACCAAGGAGTTAGAAATTACAATAGATTCTATAAAAAAATGCCTTCAGCAACCAAGTTTCTCCTGCAGTTAAGTCTGACAGTCAGCACAAAACCAGGCTCCCTCCTTCTGGGGATCAGCTTGGAGCCACTCAATGGCTGAGAGCACTCTGAGTCTTCTCAGGCTTTTGGCACTTCCCATCATTGCTAATGTTGATGAAGTTCAAGTACAGACAGGGACAGGGACAGTGCTAGTGCATTAATAGTACCCTTGAGTGTTTCATAAAGGTTGTCATATGTCTTTTGTAATATATTTTCAAGCTTCTATAAAGACAGCAGGGCATAAATGTGTTTGGCCATTAACATTGAACCCTTGAAACAAAATATTGACAGAACAAACAGTCCTGTAGCATATGGCTAAGTCCCACCAATGTCCTATCTGTTGACAGAAAGACTGAGTTCCAGTTCCCTGGAAGTGGAAATATTTCCTCTGTGGTGTGATAGGTGCTTAAAGACTGGGAGAACCTCTGTGCCTGTACAAAGGCAATTTCTTTAGAGCCTCACAGAGACAGCCCAACCAGTCTCCATGACCTGCACATGCTTACCTATGTCTTTGCTAGTTAGCTAATCTTATGGTGAAGATTTTGCAGTTAATGTGCAGTAATTTCATCAATCTACATTTAAGAATACTACAGGATCAGCAATACATTTAGTTTATTGCAATATTTACAGTATGTTCTGCATTTTTCCTATACCAGTCAAAATCCCTACATTAAAAAATGTCATGAGTGTAGCTTTGGAGATCATCCTTATGACAGGTGCTCAAGCCAGGCACAAACTGAAGACACAAAATCTCACTGCAGGAGACTCTTTCTAATTGGGTTAGATAAAGATCGAAAATGCTTTAAATTCTGTCACTGAAAATATCATATTGAAGCATAATCAGACTTAGGTCATTACAACAAGGATATACTTAGAACATATAATTATTACTTAATGAGCATTAAATAAGACCTGCTTTCAAGTGGAGACCTGTCCATCTAGACAACATATTGGCAATATTTAAGGCTCGAACATTGGAAATCATTTGAAGTCAGTCTATGTTACTGCTTCCAGTGCTAACACTACTGGAATATTACCTGGCATTATGATGGGGGAAAAATAGTTATTGCTGGCATAATCCTTAGTCTAGGTATGAATTTAATTTGCTAGAAAAGATATATTTTTCATAATCCTTGTGAGACAATGAACAGCAGCTCTTATATTTCAGTTCTGACATATAATTGTGGAAAGACCAGTACACCTGATGAGTTTTCTGGCAACTTTCTCATATAAAGTACCTAATTCCTGAATCTTCTAATTACCAGTGTACCTTATAAATTACAATGAATAATTAAAATTGTTTTACCTTCAAATGGACTAGGAAAAATATAGAACTGCTTTAAATTATATTCCTGCAAACCAGATTTTACTGTATTTTTTTTCCTATACAAAGGAAACAAACAAGTAAATAAATAAATAAATAGAAAATGAAAACTGAAATGTCACTGAGATGGCTGTCCCAGTGGCATATGACAGAAAGAGGATTTGAAATTGGCAAACAGAAAACTTTGATCAGAAACATCTGCTCACATAAACTACTGGGTCTACCATTGCATACATAATGTTTTATTTATATTTTATTTCAGAAATGTTCTTTAAAATGGTTGACAGGTAAGTTTCTTGACACTAGGAGGGAAGGAAGCCTGTTAGAAACTGTTACTGTCTGACATATAAATTAATATTAAAAGATTAAGTGTGTCATTTAGCAATGAGATCATAGCCACAACAAATTTAATCCGCTTCAGTCTGTAAAGGACATCATAGAATAATAGAATAGTTAGGGTTGGAAAAGACCTTCAGATCTTCTAGATCCAGCTCCCCTGCCATGGACAGGGACACCTTGCACTAAACCATATCACCCAAGGCTGTGTCCAACCCAGCCTTGAACACCACCAGCAATGGAGCACTCACAACTTCCCTGGGCAACCCATTCCAGTGCCTCACCACCCTCACAGTAAAGAATTTCTTCCTCATATCCAAT